>CABFPE010000960.1:44262-57710 GCA_900660155.1 Hofstenia miamia | reverse complement strand
TTAGTTTAGTTCTGCCTAGCGGCAGGTTTTGTTGTCTCTTATTAATAACTATGTATAAATAGGGCTCTATTGTGCGCAAGCGTCAATAAAACTTTTAGTTCATGCAACTCGTGTTTTTCTTTGCTCTTACTTGTTACATTAAGATGGCCATGAGCAACTAGACTTTCGACGGAACTGAGGGGGGTGCGCGGCGTGTAATTCAGGTGCAGGTTTCTCAGCTGTCTTATGACCGCCGTGTAAACCCGTTCAGTTGTGGGGTCTAGTTGATCCAGATATTTCGCTTACTATTGATGGCAGATTTGTTGTCTCGCAGTAGTTCTAATTGCATTATATTTGTGTTAGTCCAGATGCTTGTACTCTATTACATACTTGAGCTGGCCTCGCTAATGTATACTACTTTAAAATGCTTATGTCTTAATGGTACTCTGGGATGTTTTACCTCAGCGAGATTAGATATTACGGTATCACTGTGTTTATGCTTCTCTATATTGCTAACTATGATGATGCTAGAATATATATATATATATATATATTATATAATAATGTATATATATATGTATATATATGCAATAGCAATCTGCCATTATGTGGTTAGTGCATAAGCAAAATGATATTTTAAATGATATCGGCCTCTGATAGCCCACTCAATATTTATGTAATTTATTTTTATTTATTACATGTGGCAGTTATATTTTGACTTGCAAAAGTTCATGTTAATGTGCATATTCATCTTAATGTGCGTATTCCAATTATTCAATTAAAATTTTTAATGTACGAAAAATGAAATTTAACAAATTCTAACATTGATGAATATTCTATATTCATATTGAAGCAATTGTAGCTCAAAAATCTATTAAAAAATTTAGGTACTTTTCGGCCATTAATAAGAATGAAAAAATAAAAATTTTGTATAGTTTGAAGAACTCAATTGCGAAAAGCGCAGTTGCACTTGTGCATTAGGGAGAAAGTTGAACTCAAAATAGATCGAAAATATATTTACATTAGGAATCTATTGAATTCGTCAAACGATTTTATCATGATGAACAAATGTATATGCATTCATGCACTATTGAATTTGCTTGACAAAAAGAGTCACTGATGTAGCCAATTAAAATACAGACAAAATTGTAACAAACATTTGGAAATTGTTTAGAAATCTCTTAGGAATTGCCTAGAAATAGCTTAGAAATTACTTAGAAAACATTTAGTAATGGTTTAGAAAACGTCTAGAAGACGTAGAGAAGACGTCAAGAAGACGTTTAGAAATGGCATCTATATCAGGTGTAGAAGACGTCTTTAAGATGTTTAGAAATGGTTTAGAAGACGTCTTTAAGAGGTTTAGAAGACGTCTAGAAGACGTTTAGAAGACGTTTTACAACATCATTTGGTGAACACTAGATGGCATTCAGCAAAGTTTGGAAATGGTGTTTTATAAGAAATTTAGAAGACGTATCTTAACACGTCTTACAACGTTTTATACCATTATAAGACGGGTATAAAACGTTTTATTGTTTATTGGGTTCAGCTTTTCAGAAAATTCATTTATATAAATGTTGATTTCTTCATTGTCCTTCATATTCCATTTGACAAAGAGATTAAATCTTCGACTTCAAAATAGTCAATCGGGCATAATAGATTCTTCAATTATGAAAATACATGACGATATCAACAGTCTTTAATGTGATATATTGGAAAGATTTCGGCATTAATTATTTAGTATGCAGGATGTTTGCTATGACGCTTAGCAAGATGTTGCTCCAAAATTCACAATTCTTTCGAATGAAAATCAATGTACAATCGTCGTTTTTTCACATGCCACGATTAATCGCTTACACATCAGTGGATAATACAAAATCACTGGTTTAGTCATTGTGGAATTGTTCGCACATTGCATACCTGCATTCCTAAATGAATGAAATTGAAGTATAACCCTTTGATGATTTAAATCAGTATTTTTCAGATGCAGAATTCCAGAGGTTGGGATTTTATGATAAACTTCAGTTTTCCAAATTAAAAAAGAATTACAATGAAATTAGGAGTTGTGGGATATTGATTCGACCACCAGATTTCATGAAGACATACATTAATTGACATTCACAGAGTTTATGCCCAATAACTGTGTTAATATAAATTATTGCTGGGATTTTTGAACTTTTTAATAATAAATAAATGTTAAAACAATAATTTGATAATTTGAAACGCTGCTTATTATGACTAGTTTTTTATTGTTAATTAATTTATTGGAACCTTGTGCTGGTATTACTTTTGTAGCCAAAATATTACGTGTTCAACATTTAAAATTTGAAAACTTATAATGCAGCGCAACTCTTCTGATAAATACTAATTTAGTTATAAACAAAATCGCTATACAACTGTCGCACTACTTCACACAATGAACTTCATATACCATACTAAACACTAAGGAAACATCAGCAGTACGTATTGTCTTTTTTGATTACAGCAGCATGTACAACAAAAATATGCTGCATATAACGTATATCCTATTATTTATTATTGCAAATAATTAGTAAGCTACTACTAGAATCTATGCAGCCCTGGTTTTTATATTTTTGGAATTTTTTATATATGATGTTGCATAAAATTTCTAGAAAGAATAAACGCTAAAGTAAATCCCTTTTTGAAATTGAAAATCTTTTGAAATATTGTTGTACACCTAAAATGAATAACTAATTTATTCATGAATACATTTTAACCTTGAAATATTTAATATTACTAGGTTAAAAAATAAGAGTAGTACTATTGTATGTTTATTGCAATGCTACAATAATGTTTTTGTTTCTATTTGACATTATGACATAACCGATCCTATAATAAACAGTTACATAGTTCTATATAGCTATCAGCTGCGAGTAGAGAAGAGTGCTAATGTGTTCAACTATAGCAAATCGACTATCACTGCTTAAATATACGATGTAATTAAAACATTTCAGGAAGCTGGTGTATTCACAAAATCCAAGCTATAGAGGAATAAAACTTACACGGTATCCAACAAATGTACAAAAATCTTGTTGGCCATAATTTTAAGAGCCAAAAGTTAAAGACTTTGTAAAAAACTCCAGTTTGGACACAGGGCTTAATGGAAAGATTGTGTGCTTGAGTGATGTAATAAAAGTAGAGGGTGCAGGTATTACGCCCAACTGTCATACAGTGAGCAATGTTTTATCCAGACCACCAGTCTTATGAGGGGACAGCATTCAACCTGGGTATATACATATGTATATATATATATATATATATATATATATATATATATATGTAAATTACTGAATATAATCGAAAAGACTATAAATACACTTTTGTAAAAATTCATTGTATAAATGAATTTGCCTTAAATGTTGGAAACTTTCTCAGAGAATTGTTTGCTACATTTTATATTATTGCATGATATTGCATGATTTTCAGTGCATGACTTTTAAATTACTTTTTATTGAGATTTATCATTTTTTTCATATAGTTTGTGTTTATTTAATTATAGTTAACATTTTTATCAATTCATGCTTTGAACATAAAATATAATTAAATCTACAGAAATGAAGCCTGCAAAATTTCCATAAGTGAGACTATGTTCGGATTCTCCGCCCTACACCAGCTCAATAATTAATTTTGAATGACCACACTATTTTGTCCACATCACTTTGGCCTATGCTAAAACATTTTGAGTTTGAATTAATTTTTTGCTTTAGCTTAGGTTCAAATCTTAAAACATAAGTTTTATTCAAGGGAGAGAGACACATGTCTTCATATCCAACGCACACCCAATAAATTTCAAGAAATCTGTATCCACCTCCGTTGCGAACGAAAGTCATACTCGCACAGGACCACCAGACTTTTAAAAAAAGCTATCGCACTTTTGAGTAAACAAAGTATTTTTCTCATAGCAATATTTTTATCGTATATAATAGACCACTGTACATTGTATGCATACCATCACGGAGTTTTATAAAGTAGTTGTTAACTTAAACTATGTTTGTGCTGAAGAATATGTCTATTTTTCTATTTCATGGAAACAAATCTAAAATTTCTGTCTGTCATGTTCAAATGTTGAAGAATACAAACGTATATGTACAAGAACATATGCATATCAATTACTTTTAGAGTCAATTGAAAGAAGTTGATCTTCATATGTTGTTGTTAATAAAAATGCTGTAAAGTGAAGATGACCAAATGATAAACCTTCAGATTCGTTCGATATTCAGTAATGGTAGACGTATACACTTCATTCACCTTGATAGCTAACTTATGACGTTTGAGGCAGCTAGCTGTGCATGTCACAAGCTTTTTACGTCCATTGTCTTTTGCTACCAATGCAAGAGACAAGAATGGTTGACAAAGTTAAAAGCTAACTAAAGTCAAACGCTAGCAGGAGGATATTTTGCTATTTGTCCAGATAACTATTACTATAATGTAAAATGTAGAGCAGTGCCAGGGCCCGAGATGATTTAGAATTTAACACATATTGGTCATTATTTAAAAAATTTCATAAAATTAATCAAATGATGAAATGAAACATATTTCAATGCCTGACTGAAGGATATATATATATATATATATATATATATATATATATATATATATATATATATATATATATATATATATATATATATTTTATCCGATCTCCATTTCTCTACCAATTCTTTCTCAAATATAATTTTCATTGTTATGCAAGGAATTAAAGTTTCATCTCAAACATGGGTCAGTGTTCCATATGTAGTCCGAAAACGTAGTATCATGCCCACAAATTTATCCAACCCACATCAACTAGGTTTTAAGAAACTTTACCCAACCCGAATCTACATGTGTCCAATATTGTCTATATTTGTTTGCAATGAATTAAAATGGCTTTGTATTTGTTTGGATTTTTGGCAATAGTAGTCAGTTTTGAATGACGTATATATTCAAGCAGCCTCTGCTGTAACGATGTGTCAAAACTTCCAAGACAAAAACGCATTGTTAAGCAGATGAAGTTAAATTTTAGGCACACCACCACATTAAAGCAAGACTTGTAGTCAAATGAAACAGAAAAATAGGGTTCTAATTTTTTGAAAGTGCAAAATTTTAATATTATGATGACTAAATATTAAACTTGCTCATTTTAGAATATAACATGTAAGCTTGGGCATCATATCCCCTAAAAATTAAACAATTCACTTGGTTCACATAATGAATTTATAACTTATAGGCTAACCCAAGATTTTACATTTCTCGGAAAAGCAATTCCTTCTTCTCTGAAATTGTACTCATATTGTTTTTAAATTTAATGATATACATCAACAATATTCCAAGGTATTAGTTAATCAAATCAGATTGGGAATTATTGCGCCTGTGACAGACTGGGTTGCTATCCCAATGAAGGTTAATTTTTACAATAATGACTATATATTGAGGTCAACATCATTTTTTGCAGATTGATATGTTAGCTTGAGAAATTTCAATGCAATAAAAAGCTTGGATTCTAATGGAATTCCAATTTTTCATTCAATTTTATCCTGGCTGATCTTTATCCAACACTAAAGGGAATTTTTATTCCCAATAGTTCTTATGGAAATTTAAATAAATAACCATCTAAATAAACAAAAAAGGTTTTTTTCAAGTGGATCTAATAGGGACACGAATAACTATATATTTATGCCATATTTTGCTAATACATTTTAGATTAATGTATTTTAGTGCAATTCACTTAGCAATTTCTTTATTATGTAGAATATATGTAGATAGTTCATTGTTAAAATATTAAACTTGCAATTTTGCATTTAGAATAACAGATAAAATAATTGTGAGGAAATTCTGCTTAAAAGTAATAATTTGCAATGTGAAAAGAAAATTTCAAATTTCCTTTCTCCAAAAATTTTTCTCCTAAAAAGACATTTAAGTGTGATCAGTGTAACTACAAATGCTCACTACTGGAAATCTTGAAACAAATCAGTTGCAGCTTTCTGATAGAAAATAATTTAAATGTGGGGAATGTGATTATGCTTGCAATCATTGTAGTTATCTCAAAACACATCAATTTAAGCATGCTAGCATAAGGCCATTTAAATGTGATCAGTGTCACTACCAATTTCACATTCCATCAGTTTAGGTTTTGCTGATGTTCACGTTGGCATCAACTAGGACTCTATTTGACTGACTTTGATTCATTATTCACATAAAATATAATTTTGACATTGCTTCATTATTTTCTTTGGCCTAAAAACAGCACAAATGTTTGTTGTTTATTGTAACGATATTGGAATTTGGAAAATTGCATACAAAAACAAAATTTCAGCAATTTTTCACTATTTTATCTAACAAGCTAAGTAAATATTAGCTGCACCTCAGCTACAATTTACTAGTCAAGAATGGATAAATT
Organism: Hofstenia miamia; assembly: GCA_900660155.1. NCBI lineage: Eukaryota > Metazoa > Xenacoelomorpha > Acoela > Hofsteniidae > Hofstenia > Hofstenia miamia. The sequence goes on along the minus strand of CABFPE010000960.1, from coordinate 51,337 downwards.
TTTAGCTGAAACAAATGTGGTATTTTGCATATTTTGCACTCATCTTTAATCAAATTGAAGGGCTCTTAATGATAAATGTAAATTGATTTCCATTGTCTTGTAGTTGCTATTGTAAATATTTAACACAATTTCAGGAAATTGAATTACATGACCATCTAAATCATCAACAAGTGTTTTACAAGTTGTTCTAATTCATTAATTATTTATGCTATATTTTGCAAATATAACATTAATGTAATGTATTTTAATGCTATTCACTTAGCTTAGAAAATTTACTATTTATTGAAATATATATAAATAGTTAATTTTTGAAATATTAAACTTGCAATTTTATAATTAGAATAACGGATGAAAGCAACAATTGTGAAGAAAATTCTGTTTGCTGGTGCCAATTTAGATAGAGCATGTGAAGAGAAAACGTCAACTATATGTTCTCTAAAAAAACCTTCTCATAACAAGAAATTAAAATGTGATCAGCGTGTCTACCAATGCTCATGTCTTGATAATTTGCAAAATTCATCATTGTGCACACTTTAGTATAAAGAACTATAAATGTGATAAATGTAAATATGAATGTTCACATATTGGTACACTCAAATGCCATCAACTAAAACATTCTAGTAAAAATCGTTTAAATGAGGCCAATGTGATTATCATAGCAATCATCATAGTTGTCTGAAAATACATCAGTTTAAGCACTCTGGTATAAAGCCATATAAATTTGATAAATGTAAATATGAATGTTCACATATTGGTACACTCAAATGCCATCAACTAAAACATTCTAGTAAAAATCGTTTAAATGAGGCCAATGTGATTATCATAGCAATCATCATAGTTGTCTGAAAATACATCAGTTTAAGCACTCTGGTATAAAGCCATATAAATTTGATAAATGTAAATATGAATGTTCACATATTGGTACACTCAAATGCCATCAACTAAAACATTCTAGTAAAAATCGTTTAAATGAGGCCAATGTGATTATCATAGCAATCATCATAGTTGTCTGAAAATACATCAGTTTAAGCACTCTGGTATAAAGCCATATAAATTTGATAAATGTAAATATGAATGTTCACATATTGGTACACTCAAATGCCATCAACTAAAACATTCTAGTAAAAATCGTTTAAATGAGGCCAATGTGATTATCATAGCAATCATCATAGTTGTCTGAAAATACATCAGTTTAAGCACTCTGGTATAAAGCCATATAAATTTGATAAATGTAAATATGAATGTTCACATATTGGTACACTCAAATGCCATCAACTAAAACATTCTAGTAAAAATCGTTTAAATGAGGCCAATGTGATTATCATAGCAATCATCATAGTTGTCTGAAAATACATCAGTTTAAGCACTCTGGTATAAAGCCATATAAATTTGATAAATGTAAATATGAATGTTCACATATTGGTACACTCAAATGCCATCAACTAAAACATTCTAGTAAAAATCGTTTAAATGAGGCCAATGTGATTATCATAGCAATCATCATAGTTGTCTGAAAATACATCAGTTTAAGCACTCTGGTATAAAGCCATATAAATTTGATAAATGTAAATATGAATGTTCACATATTGGTACACTCAAATGCCATCAACTAAAACATTCTAGTAAAAATCGTTTAAATGAGGCCAATGTGATTATCATAGCAATCATCATAGTTGTCTGAAAATACATCAGTTTAAGCACTCTGGTATAAAGCCATATAAATTTGATAAATGTAAATATGAATGTTCACATATTGGTACACTCAAATGCCATCAACTAAAACATTCTAGTAAAAATCGTTTAAATGAGGCCAATGTGATTATCATAGCAATCATCATAGTTGTCTGAAAATACATCAGTTTAAGCACTCTGGTATAAAGCCATATAAATTTGATAAATGTAAATATGAATGTTCACATATTGGTACACTCAAATGCCATCAACTAAAACATTCTAGTAAAAATCGTTTAAATGAGGCCAATGTGATTATCATAGCAATCATCATAGTTGTCTGAAAATACATCAGTTTAAGCACTCTGGTATAAAGCCATATAAATTTGATAAATGTAAATATGAATGTTCACATATTGGTACACTCAAATGCCATCAACTAAAACATTCTAGTAAAAATCGTTTAAATGAGGCCAATGTGATTATCATAGCAATCATCATAGTTGTCTGAAAATACATCAGTTTAAGCACTCTGGTATAAAGCCATATAAATTTGATAAATGTAAATATGAATGTTCACATATTGGTACACTCAAATGCCATCAACTAAAACATTCTAGTAAAAATCGTTTAAATGAGGCCAATGTGATTATCATAGCAATCATCATAGTTGTCTGAAAATACATCAGTTTAAGCACTCTGGTATAAAGCCATATAAATTTGATAAATGTAAATATGAATGTTCACATATTGGTACACTCAAATGCCATCAACTAAAACATTCTAGTAAAAATCGTTTAAATGAGGCCAATGTGATTATCATAGCAATCATCATAGTTGTCTGAAAATACATCAGTTTAAGCACTCTGGTATAAAGCCATATAAATTTGATAAATGTAAATATGAATGTTCACATATTGGTACACTCAAATGCCATCAACTAAGACATTCTATTAAAAAACGTTTAAATTTTAAAAAATTGTAAATATTGTACATTTTATATATTACGCACATTTTCCCATTGAATGTCTCTTCTAATCTAACTAAAATTGTGTAGTGTAATTTCAATGTTCTTTCCAACAACTTATAAAATTGGTGACGACTACTTCAAATCTGAAAATGCGATTCATGTTAGCCGTCACATAAAGATTTATTTGTTAAGCAACCAAAAACATTTTCATGTATAAACATGCAAATAAAAAAACTGAAGAAACACAGAGAAGCAATTGGAATATCTTATTTGCAGCAAACACCGCCAAAATTTAATGATACTAATTTAATTGGGATGTTCTTTACTTCACTAAAAAATTCTCACTTAAGCAACTTGCAATGCCAATATCAAATTAGTTTTGAGAATTTCGTGGTTATTATAATCACTAGCACAAAAATGTTTATAAGCATATATTTGGCATAGCAATAATAGAGTATTAATTTATTTAACGTTGCTTTTATACAATTTCAGTTTGTAATCCAATCTAGTATCCGATTTCAATGAAAAGTAAAATACAATATTATATAAATCTCACATTTGTTTGAAAAAATGAATTTTTCTAACAAAGATTTTAATACACTCTACTACAATTTGTTAATGTCTTGCAATATTTTGGGTTTGTTCTTTAATTTGACATTGTTTGTGCTATTCTTGTTTTCATCAGCTTAACTGCAGTTTTGAAATAAGTTTTTCATTTTGTTAGAAACGGATTTGATTCTTATGGGTGGACAATTATAGACAAAAGAATCAGTATATTTATAATATAGACAGACTTCGGCCAAAAATTGAGGCACACACTCTATGGATATGGCTAGTCGAAATCTGGCTGGGGCCATTTAAATCATAGCTATTTTAGGCTTATTTTATGATCAACTGATGCTTATTTAGAAAGTTAACTCGTCTCCCCCAAATGAATTATATGAAAAAGGGAATCTAACCCTACTGCTACGAATTTGACCTCCATGAAAAAACAGGAGCTAATTGATTGAATTGTTACAAGGAAATAAACATGTAGCTTCAATCTCAAGTAATGTTACCCAAATCCCATCTAGTGATGAAAGTCAATATGTTATCCGCAAACAATACCAAAATTTTGAAGACACTTTTTAATAGAAATTGGACTCATTCAAGTCAAATAATCTCAAATCTTGAATTTTACCACTGTGAAAATAATCAAAGTCATAGTGTGCTTTGCAAATGAATAATTTTCCTTTACTTAAAATTTCAATACATTTCTATTGATTAGCTAGTTGGGAGAGTGGTGTGAACTAGGACAAATTTTATTTTTTGGGCTATAACTAATTAATAGCAAATGTCATATATTTCATATTTTCCATCAACAAAGACTCCTTATGTCCAAATATGTTAAACATAAAATAATTTACTAATATGATAAATTATGAGGTGCAGTGGGACAGACCTTAGGGTGCACTAGGACAAGCTATCTTGTGTATCTAAAGCAAAAACTTTAGTAAATTAACATTTATTTTAAAAAAGAGCAAGAGTAGTTCCACCTATCTATACCGGGATCTTTAATTTCAGCACAATGGCTTCAAGCTCAATATAATCAATGTCATCCTTCTCTGGGAATGAAAATTTCATGGACTCTATTGCTTTTGTAGGCTGTCTTGATAGAAACTTGATTTCATAGTTATTGATTTCCTTATTTATGTTCAAAATGACACCTGCAAAATGTTTGCTAACTCTTTTTGATTTGTATGGAACCATTACGAAATTGCCTACTTCTACAGTCAAATCTTCGTTTGTAGAAATTCTTTACTGACTTCCGATTCATCAATTGTGAGAGGTTCAGCTAAATCTTCTTCAGAACGGGTATAATTTCTGGTTCTTTTTGCCTCTGCCTCTAATGATGATTTTGTTTGTTTTTTGCTGTTAATATCATTTATTAGTTGCTGTTTTATCAGGGTATCTGTGATCAAGACTTAATTACTATTAATCATTCATATAGCACACAAAGGAATAAAATTTAACGAATTGTGAACAGCCATCTTTACCAGAAAATATTTGGGGCAGATTGGGACACTGTCCCAGTGCTACCCAATCAAAATGTCCCACTGCGCCCCAACCGCAATATTTTAGAAAAACCAATTACACGTGGTTAACTATGGAAATTTTATTATGCAAAATATATTAAATAATAATAACAAACCTGTTAGTCTTTTATGTAGAATTAATTCAAGTTTGTCATTTAAAGTTAATTGCTAGGGAAAAACACTTTGGTATAAAAAATTACTAGTAGAGTAAAAAAACAGATAATTTGAATTGTACGTCAAAAGGTTTCAAAGCTCACAAATAAATAATGTCCTTTCTCCTATAAAGACTGGAAATTTGACCAAAGGAGAATATAGATTTGAATTGTATGATGTTATTATTTTTGTGTAAATGTAATCTTCAGTGATTAGAAAGCACTTCACACATTATTGAAATAAACTTATAACTATAGGTGATAAGGCATATATAGCTCTCATTTATTTTTTGGATTTATCAAAACTGGATGCACAGCATTGGCCAAGAGAAATTGTGAAAATTCTCATCTTTAAAATATGCAATTATTAAAATTAAAAGGGTAGACTATCTTTGGAGATCGATAGCTCCATGACTTATTATGATATCATCACAGTTCACACATGCCTTTCGATGTGCATTGAGTAGTTCTAAGAAAAACTATTTTATTTTTTGGATTTCAATAATTTCCACTGGATTATGATTTTTAATTTTTTCCTGTCCATATTTATTACATTCATATCTATATTATAGTAAACAGATTTCAGCCATGGACGGGAAATTTTTTTAAAAGTAAACTTTTCTTNTATATATATATATACATTTATATATCTAAATATATGTGCCGCTTTACTAGAATACCTATTAACTATTATCAAAAGAATAAGTTGATTTCTATCAGAATGACACAACAGAAGGTTTTGATTTGTAAATATTCAGAGTAATATTAATCACATTTACGTGGGATTTTCCAGAATGCTTATGCTGATGGATTTTTAGATGACTAAATTGATTGCAAGCATAATCACATTCCCCACACTTATATCGTTTTATATAAGAGTGCTGCAACTGATGTCTTTAAAATTTCCAAATTGTGAGTATAGTCACACTGATCACATTTAAATGTCTTTATACCAGAGTACTGAAACTGATGTATTCTTCAGACAACAATGATAATTGCTAGAATTATGACACTTATCATCTTTATGTGGCTTTATATCAGAATGCTTATGCTGATGGATTTCCTAATAAACATTTTGGTGGCAGCAAAGTTTCAATAAAATTGGCTTTGTGACATAAAGGCCTTGCACAGAAACGTTAAATTTGAAACAAACTGCTTGCTTGGACGTGTTAATGACCATCACACCGAACATTGCAGGTACCTTGACCTTGCAACATCATTTATAAGTGGAAAATACAATGTGCAAAATGAATATGACAGCTCATTATTAGCCAATTAATTACATAGAATGAGTAAACTACAAAGCCATAGAACACTTAAGATTATGCATATCAAACTGCAGTTTCCAATGCACACACCAAAGCAATTAAACACACAGAAAATATTCATAGTAAAAAATATCAATTACTAACACTAAAAGCGGTTTCTATTAGAACCGATGTACTTTAAGATTTCCAAGTAGTGAGCCTTGGTAGTCATACTGATCACATTTATATGTCTTTATGCCAGATTGTACATACTGACGTGTTTTAAGACTTCCCAGTCGTGAGCATTGGTAGACACATTTATCACATTTAAATGTCTTTTTACAAGAGGGTTTTTTAAGAGAACATGCCGAATTTAAATTAACATCAGCAAGCATCACTTTCTCACAATTGTTGCTTTCATCTGTAATTCTAAATGTACAACTACAAGTTTACAATTTTAAAAACGAACAATCTACATACATTTAATTTAATAAGAAGTGTATATGTGAATTTATGTAAATTACTCTGAACTTCTATTTACAAAATATAGAATTGCAACAATAATTAAAAACCATTAATAGGAGAATGATATATATTTTATGACTACAGCGTCAAAGTTGACTCCACAGTAACCTTCCGAAGTTATTCTACTCCAAGGTTAAAATTGCTTTGCTCTAGACAGGTCAATGACATTTCAGATATCAAAGGAAGGTCTAATCCTTTGTTTACATAAAGCAAATATTGAAATGCTGTTAAAGTGGTATGTTTTTATCAATTAAATTTATCGCTCTAAAAAGGGAAAATTTGGGCTGTCTAAATATATAAAGTTGAGAGCTAAAATATAAAAAGTGAAGAAGAGACAAAGAAGAATGCTATAATGTATAAGGATAAGCTCAGTCAAATATAGTAGATGCACTATTTTTAGACGGATGCCAAACTAATAATATATCAGAAAGTCAT
>CABFPE010000959.1:189863-203271 GCA_900660155.1 Hofstenia miamia | reverse complement strand
CACATATATATATATATATATATATATATATATACCGTATTTACCCGTGTATAAACCGCATCCGTAGATAAGCCGCACCCCAAGTGTGGGAGAAAATTTTTAAGGAAAAAAGTTTTTTTAGCAATATAAATATTCACAAGCACTCAATCAACGAAACATATATATTTACATTATTCATATATTTTTACAACTTTGAAATAAAGAAACCCGCATTTCCGCGATTTATAGCCTATCTTAATATATTAAGTAAAACTATAAACCTATATAGATCTTGTAAAGAATGCTGATCTAAATTGCTCTTGATATTTGCATGCATATTATTGCTAAACTAAAAATGCATTCTAATACTTTAATATTGTGATATTTTTAATAAATTAATTTTTTTTAAACAAGGATATTGCTTTACTTTAATGTATATTACAGCAAGATCTCGTGCAAATTTTGGTGGAAAAAGGTGCGGCTTATGCACGGGTAAATATGATATATATGTATATATGTATGTATATATATACTGCTGAGTATTCTTTATCATCTATTGTTTTCTCCAGTTTTCAGTAACCATTTTGGGTTTTGGAGTAAAACTTGTGTGATGTATCTTGGCATTACGGATTTAGTGTTATTAGCTATTGTTGTAAAATTGACATTTTAGACGAAATATTTTTCAAACATTTTATAAATGATGGTTTTCTAAACCTAAATATATTTAATGAATGTGTTTATTAACCCTTTATTCCAGTAGTTGCAAATTTGCAAGTTCAATTAAGTCAATGTGTAATTTCTATATTGTATTTATTGTTGAGCAAAAGCTTAATGTCTTACTTATCTTGGTATACTAAAATCATCTGAGATTTTGTTCAATCATTTAAATTGAAATGCGATCTTTAGTGGATAAAATATGCTTATTTGTTTTTCAAAAAATAGAAAAATCGGCATTTGTGAAACATTTTAGGATAACTCAAATTAGAAAGGACTCGGAAAACTAAAGTCAGCGATACAATCATGGGGTAGCCAGAAGAAAAATAGGGGGCAAATATTTGATGAGTTCAAGGGAACTGCAAAGTGTTTGTCTTAAGACACCACCACCTGATGTAGAAGCCTATAGACAAAAATTCATACGGGTTGAGATAATGTTCAAAAATTTTATTATATTTTCAACAAAAGGCTCAACTTCAGAATCCAAACTTTGCAAATTTAGGGGGAAATGTCCTCTTACGCCACTCTGGCTTTGCCTACAGATACAATCAATTTTAATTATTTTAGTCATTCAATAAAGTAAAGTAGTAAATTTGCAACTCCGAACAGTGCGTGTATCATAATGGACATTTTCATGTCCTTAAAAAGTGAACTTAATTATTGTATATCAAATCAAAATCCATTGTATATAATTTTTTAATGAATTATATTATAGATGAACTGTACGCTTAGCAATGCAGATTTGAGTTTTCCAGGATTCACTCTTAGCCTTAAAGAAGCAAAATATTTAGCGAGAGAAGCACAATTTTTTTTCGAGAGTTTGAATGGCTTTTTCAGGAGATTTATTAGAATTATATATAATTTTATCATTTACATATTATATAACGTCACATGTTAAATCAGACAAATCACGTAGGTAAATACTAAATAGGAAGTGACCCACAATGGTTTCTTGTGGGACTCCATTTTTAGTACAAACCCAATCTGAAAAAGATTCATTAAAGTTTATTCGTTGCATACGATTATACCAATAACTAAAAATGAGACCTTTACTGTAATTAGAAGAACCTATAAATTTAATTTTTTGTATTAATATAATATGATCAATCGAATCGAATGCTTTCGAGAGATCTAAACAAGCTATCATCTATTTTTTGTATTAATATAATATGATCAATCGAATCAAATGCTTTTGAGAGATCTAAACAAGCTATCATCTATCGTTTTCTCAATTTTTCAGTAACTATGTTGTGCTTTGGAGTAAAGATTATGTTTCAAAGATGCTCATTAGTTTGATTAAAAAGAATTCGTTCAAATACTTTGCTGATCATAGAGGTGATTGAAATGGGTCTACAATTTAAGCAATCTTCTGGATCGTCTTTTGTAAATATTGGTCTCATATTTGCCTATTTTAATTCGTTTGGAAAAAGGAATGTCTTTTACATGCACTTAAGAGGTAAATATTAGTTCTGCTACTTAGATCGAAAGGGTCTGCTGCATTGATTTTTTAAGCAATATATTGATTTTATGTTTTCATATTTAGTTGCAAATCGAAAAAAGGAAGAGGGTGGAGTTGATTTAGTTTTATTAAGAAAAAAGGTACATTCATACCGTTTCCTAAATTTTATAAAAACTTCATTGGAAAGCATTGCAGATTTCTTTTTTATTGGTAATGGATTTATCTTTATAGTATATTTTTCTATTTTTTCAGTTTTCATGTTTTTCTATTTAATAAATTGTTAATACATTTCATTCACTTTTTGGAATGAAAAATATGGATACTCTGAACGTAAATAGTTATTACTTGCTTACCTTATAGCAACATTGTATACATTTCGTGCAGTTTTATAGGCATTATGATTTTCTTTTGTTTAAATATTGGTGCAATTTTTCCACTTCTGCTTCTTTTGTTCGATTAAGTAAATGCAATTGCAATCAATCCATGGTTTTGAAACATTTGGAGTTTTTTTTAATATATTTTTCTCGGCAACGTAGAAGAAGAAGAAGAAGAAAAATCTATATTCAGAAATTGTTTTAACAATAAATAGAAATACTGATAACAAATTCTGAAAGCGTCAAGAAAGTAATACAAAACTAAACAAAAAAAAACAACGAATATTTACAAATAAAAAGTGGTTAACTTGGGCAATGGCGATATCCAAATACCAAATAGAAAAATGAAGTTTTTGCAAAATTGGATAGCTTGTCATTAATTGTTAATGAAGAATATGTGGAATTCCAGTTTTCACATTTTAAATGCTGTCGAAGGTTTTTGGAAATTTCTTTTGATTTTCTCGTATTTTTTTCCAAGACTTAGTGGGTTTACCCACCTTACTTTGAATAAGTAACTATTATAAGACAGTGATCTGAGTATGGAAATTCAAAACAAAAATAATTATCAGTTTTAAAAGGGCTGTAATTAAAAAAAATTATCAAATATATTAATGATAGTAATGCAATCATTGATCACCTGTCAATTTCAAATAAAAATGACATTATTCTGCAATGATTAAGAAACCAAGATTATTGAGAAAGAACTATCGAAAATTAAAATTATTACACTAAAATCCTCAACTAAATTTATGCCTAAGATAAAACTATCAGGTAGTCCATTGTATGAAGATGTAGAAGACTTTGATTATTTCAACAATAAATTATTTGAAAGAAACGATAAATTATTCAATGAAAATAAAGAGGAAGAATTTTCATTAGCATTTTTGCATACCAGCAAATATTACAATTGTAAAGAAGCGATCTTCAAGGTTTCTCCAAAAGTGAGATCAGTACTTCTAAATAATAGAATGAGATTTGGTTTTACAAAGTTGCATGTCAGTGATCATTTATACGTCAAAATGTGTTCGAAATGTGGTAAATTTGGTCACAAAAAATTGATATGTACACAATATTAATAATTGTATGTTTTGCATGAAAAATCATAATTAAATAGAATGTCCAAACAAAAATAACAAAGTTCAGAATTGTTACATAAACTGTTTTAACTCCAATAAGCATAATAACAACGCAACAAATCATAATACATTTAAGAAAGAATGTCCTTTATACAAAGAGCAATTGCAAATTACAAGATTAAAGACTAAGTATGAATAAATCCACCCCTAATAACAGAGATATTATTTCATTTACGCAATTAAAAGAAAAAATAGATCTTAATAAATGTAAAATTATATACACAAATATTAACTTTCAAGGTATTACAAATATATGTGATAAATTTTGATTTAAACTCTATTGTTGGAATTACAGAAATATGATTAAAAATGATGATAAACTGCGAAGTATTAATAAAAATCTAATATTTCTCACTAAAAATGGAACCAATGCATTAACAAAAAAATTAAGATGTGGAGGTGTTCTCCTATTTGTTCCGAAACACTTAAACCCCAAAGAAAGAACAGATAATTATTGTAAGAATTCAAAATACGAAAGTTTATGGATTAAAATAAAGATAAATGGATATACCAAGCTAATAAATATGAGTTATTGTAGTAATAGACAAAAATATCTACTGAAATTATATTAATGGGTGATGACAATCAAAATTATCTAAATACAACAGAACGTAAAAATATTCATGATATGATAGATATCTATTATATGAAACCAATTAATATCAGTACAAAAGAAACAAATAAATTTGAATACTTTGTAGCAGATTGTTTGATTTCAGATCATCCATTAACATGCACAATCCAAACGGAAGAGATTAAGCCAAACAAAATAGAAACAGAATATCACTACGTTCATTCCAGAAGTAACTGCGACAAAAATACTTTATTAAATCAATTATTATGCTTAGATTGGAAATTATTTTATAATTTGACAACTATTGATGAAAAATTGGGATTCATTATTAAAAATTTAAACTATCTTTTTAATGAACAATGTCCATTAAAAAAAGTTAAGAAGAATATGTATCAAAATGAATTACCTAAATGGAAGCAATGGTTATCAAATGAAACAAAGCAATTAATTAAACTGAAACACAGTGCGTATATAAACTACTGTAAAGATAAAAATGATAAACATTTTACCAAGTATAAATATATTAGAAACAAAGTATCTAACAAATGCAAAAAAGATTTACACAATTTCTTGAAATTACCATTTGCTAATAAAAGCATATCACAAAAATGGAGATTTAAATCGAAATTTTTCTACAATAATAATTCTTCAGAGATCCCATCATTAAAGGATAAAAATGAAATCGTATGTGATCAAAAAACGATAGCTAATGTACTTAATAAAACATTCATAAATCTAAGAAATTATACTGATACCAATGACAATATTATCTCTATAAATGAAATGCAAATTCACAATAATTTTTTGTATAAAGAACAATTGAAATTTTGCTTCATAACTTTACATCAGTTTAATGAAATATCACAAAACTTAAACGTTAAAAAATCACAAGGACCATCTAAAATACCATCATGGTTTTTAAGTCAAGCAATGCCAATATTATGTAGATCATTATGTGATATTTTAAATCAATGTATTTCTGAGAGTTTCTTTCCGAATGATTTGAAAATAGCACAAATCATACCTATACATAAAAATGGTGATACTGAAGATGCAATTAATTATAGGCCAATTTCAGAAACTGGTCTATAGTTCATTATTTTTTGAAGAAAGGTTTTCGAAGTTAGTATGAATATATTTAGTCGAATTTATTGATTTTACTATATTAATGCTTTGCTTGTATTCGCCTATTTTGATTGGTCTGNAACACCGCTGGTGGAACTAGGCTAGACATCTCTGCCATTGGATTCTGGAGTTATGGTAATTGCACATTCTTTGACGTAAGAGTATTCAACAATTGTGCAGCCAGCAATGCTCGAAGGCCTGCAGCAGAAACATTTAGAGGCCATGAAACTGCAAAAACAAGACAGTACCAACAGAGAGTACTAAAAATTAAATCCGCCTCATTTACACCACTAGCCTTCAGTGCATCTTGTGGGACATTGCCGCTCACTGAAAAATTTCTAAAACAACTAACTCAATTGACTCCAACATTTCTTATTTGAAATTAGTTTAAGTCTGTTCCAAGATGTGTAACCCTTGACCAAATATTTATTTGATCAGCATTTCCTTGCTAGTGCATTTACTGGGAATGAAAAATTTATGAAAGTGGTGATCCAAATATAAAGCCTCCTTTATCTTACCAGAGATATATCACTCACATTAACAGCATGTCTTCTAAAAGAGCCTACAATAATGTTGAAAATGGCGATTGCTCAAGTCCTCCATATGGGCCACCTGAGTAGTATGGATAGTCATGACGAGAGGTCACAAACTGATATTTCGACCAGGGATGATTAACAGATATTGAGGAAGTGTTTGCAAATGTTAATTAGTGAGTCACCTACTTGTTTTGACAGCTTGGTAATGGAATTCACAGCTTTTTGACAGGTTGGGGTAAAACGTTAATGCATATTTGACAACTATTGCTAATTGATTTTTTAATTGATTTTATGATGATTCATGTTAGGGTCATTTTTACACTGTTTTGGTATGACTAATTTCACTTTGTTAATATCACAATTGTTTGCATTACATTTTGTTAATATATATACCTCATTATAACACATTACACTCACTTGCATACATTACATCTTGTTAATATATACCTTGTTATTGTTTTTTCCATGAGTTCAGTTGATTGCATGTACAGTATAATTTGAAAAAACTTTCAAAACCACTTTTCGCATTTGTCAAAATTCATTGTTAACATGTTTATCATATCACAGTTTTTCAACCAATAATTAATTTTCATAATTTCAATAACTTGCAAGTGCAATGTTTAACTCACTTTTGGGAATTTTTTGTCAAAATTCCTTAACACACATTACATTTTATTGATCCATTTTCCATGATTTCTAATGACAGACGTGGTTTGCTTGCATACACTGCTGACTAATTTGGTGTATTTTGTAATATCATGTTAGTGAATATTTTCTCTTACACATAAAAAATCTTCCTGTTTTATACAAGTTAAACGAATTTTCTTAAAGAGTAATACATGCTAACCAAGTTTCAGAAAAATTAAATTATTACAAACACAACAAATATACTTAGACGTTAAGTCAAACATGGTCGCAATCTCATTACCTAAATCCTGCATGCAAAGTTATTTATTAATAATATATGTACATTTCAAATATACAATATAATTATACACCGTAGGAGACATTACACCTTGCACCAACTTTTATACGATTGTTTTCTTTTCCACGTTTTGTAGTTTATACACATTTTTGGTGACTTTATGTGGGCTACATGCATTTACATGGGTTTTACAATGTTCATTGCTTTACCGACTTTTTTTCCATGTTTTCACTTTTATTTTGCTTTGGTGACTTTACACGACTTGCATACATTTACATGGGTTTTCCAACTTTCATTGGTCTTACAGACTTACACACCATTCCAGGTTTATTTGATTTACAGAGCTTTCATGTGATTGTATGCGTTGCACGCCATTCCACTTTCCCATCATTTTGTATCGCCAATTCTGAACCATACTCTGGCATTATTCTAAATGTAAGATACATAAATGCATGCAATGATCTCTATTAATTAAATTCAAAAACAATATGCCTACAAGAAACTCGGAATTGGAAAAACTTAAACATACCTGATTTAAAAATTAATGGTAAAAACATTAACATATATAATCTGGTTAATTCAACATGCGTAATATAGTTGACACATAAATAATTTCACCCATTCACTGTTCAATTACAAGTAAGAAGGAATTAAACATAACTGATTTAAAAACTGATGGTAAAAAAACAATAGTGCATATAAACTTAATTCAACATTTGTAGTATAGTTGTTAGTTAATAAATTATTACATGATAAAACATGGAAAGTGAAATACTAAATGAATACATTCAAATAAAACAATAACATATAAAATTGTTTTAAAACCAAAAATGTATGCAATGTAAAAAGTATTAATCATCAATGTATCTAAACAAATAAAACCATTAATACACATACATGTAGAGATATCAGCAAAACATCTTCAAAGAATTCGAGTTCAAATAATTAAACATTTGTAATATAGATGTTAGTTAAAAAATATTAATGGTAACACATTACCGTGTATAAAAGTTATGGGAAAAAATTACAATATTGTATATATAAAATATTGAAAAAGTAGCTTACCCATCTGACATATGGTTGGAGACGTTGCCCAACTCGCTTGCATCAGTGTTAGACTAACATCAAACTGGATGCATTCAATCTCTGACATGTCAAACCAATTTCCATTCCCCACTTTTAAAGAGNAGTTGACACATAAATAATTTCACCCATTCACTGTTCAATTACAAGTAAGAAGGAATTAAACATAACTGATTTAAAAACTGATGGTAAAAAAACAATAGTGCATATAAACTTAATTCAACATTTGTAGTATAGTTGTTAGTTAATAAATTATTACATGATAAATCATGGAAAGTGAAATACTAAATGAATACATTCAAATAAAACAATAACATATAAAATTGTTTTAAAACCAAAAATGTATGCAATGTAAAAAGTATTAATCATCAATGTATCTAAACAAATAAAACCATTAATACACATACATGTAGAGATATCAGCAAAACATCTTCAAAGAATTCGAGTTCAAATAATTAAACATTTGTAATATAGATGTTAGTTAAAAAATATTAATGGTAACACATTACCGTGTATAAAAGTTATGGGAAAAAATTACAATATTGTATATATAAAATATTGAAAAAGTAGCTTACCCATCTGACATATGGTTGGAGACGTTGCCCAACTCGCTTGCATCAGTGTTAGACTAACATCAAACTGGATGCATTCAATCTCTGACATGTCAAACCAATTTCCATTCCCCACTTTTAAAGAGCATGCATTCGTGCATCCAGTCTTTCTCATTCCTTTGACGTGGTAAGTTAATTAAACTACAATTTCCACTGATCAAGCATTTATAAAACGCAAGGGTCATGCACACTAAAATTCCTTGTGTAATATGCATTATCAGAGAAACGCCTATCCACTTTTTCTTCTCATTTATGCATTACCATGGGAATTTCATCAATTGCGAAATAGCTAAGATTAGTGCATGCAACAGTCTATTTCTTTGACAGGGTAATCGTTGTGAACTAAAACTGGAAATTACACTGATCACATAGACTCTCATGTAATAATAAAATACAGAATTATAATGCTAATAGAAAAGTAGCAATATGCTAATTCCATCCACTAAAAATTATTTAGTAATTGCAAAAACATTGCACACTCCCATGGAAATGATAAAGTGCAAAAACATTCAATCTCTAGCATGTTAAGTGTTAATTATTCTCAGCATGTTAAGATAATTATCCAACAATGCAATATACGCTAGGTTGACACATCATTTCTCAGAGGGGAATATGATACTTCTGATTTCAATGCTAAAAATACCACCTTCTTAATCCAATAATTGTAAAACACACACACTACCAAGAAATAAAGTGCATACATGGAATAATTCCTATTTACTAATGTGATGGTAATAAAACATTTTTCCATAGATATCATCTCCATTTGTTAAATTTGTAAACACCTTGTAATATGTTCACCATTCTAAATAAATAATTGTTTTGTAAATATTTTATTACACACACGCAAAAAATACAGACGTGTGATATACACACAAATAGAAAAGTTTAAACTGTATATGATTAAAAAATATTAAATGTAACAAAAATTGCTGTGTATATTTTAGATTAAAATTCAAATTTTAAAAAAACGTACTCAATTAAAATTTGAAATATTATAATAATATACATAGGTTATCAAACAATTATAACTCAACATACCTTGTTATTTTGTGTGTAGATGTTTTTGAAACCAAAAACGTATTGCCTTCAATCTTTCACCAATTTTTATCATTCTTTAATGCTATATAATGATAATCAAGTCATTTTGAAAGTGAAACCATCTTAAATCAAATAAATAAACCTGGAATGGTGTGTAAGTCTGTAAAACCAATGAAAGTTGGAAAACCCATGTAAATGTATGCAAGTTGTGTAAAGTCACCAAAACAAAATAAAAGTGAAAAACATGGAAAGTCTATGAATGTGTATTAGTCTATAAATGCATATGAAAGTGAGCAATGTGGAAATTTGATAAAAGATGAATCATTCACCAAATGTGTACAAAAAAGTGGAAAAAAACATGGAAAGTCAATGAATGTGTATCAGTCACCAAATGTGTACAACCTGTAAAAAACATGGAAAGTTGATGAATGTGTATCAGTCTATAAACTCATACAAAAGTGAGCAACATAGAAATTCGATAAAAGATGAATCATTCACCAAATGTTTACACCCTCAAAAAATCAAATAAACCAAAAGAGAGTGTAAAGAAAAGTTAGCCATATAAAAGTTGGTAAAAGATGTAACAATCTGCAAATGTGTATAATTATATTTGAAATGTATCTATAAATTATATTAATAAATAAAATTGCATGTATAATTTTAGGAGGTGAATTTTGGTTTTATACATAACCCGTGTTTTTACTCTTTCTGAAAATATAGGTTGGTTTTATTATGTATAGTGAATATGTGATCTCTTTGTTTAATTTCTACATTTAATATTTTCCACGTGTATTCCTGAAATAACAGGTTAAACAATGACTGTGTAAGCTTTTCAAAGTTATGTAAGATTGATTAACAAAAAACAGCGTGTGTGATAGTGAAGTGTATTGACAAAAACGAAATGTGGTTTTTTGAAAGTTTGCAAATTACATTGTATGTGTGTAATCATTAGAAATCATGGAAAATGGATCAACAAAACGTAATGTGTGTTAAGGAATTTTGACAAAAGTGAAATGCGGTTTTTTGAAAGTTTTCCCAAATTACACTGTACATGCAATCATCTGAACTCATGGAAAAAACAATAATGAAGTATATATTAACGAGATGTAATGCAAACAATTGTGATATTAACATTAACACAGTAAAATTAATCATACCAAAACAGTGTAAAAATGGCCCTAACATGAATCATCAAAAAAAACAATTGAAAAAAGTATTGCAAATCAATTAGCACCTGTCAGAAAATCCATTACTGCCTGTCAAAAAATGCATTAGTGAGCTGTCAATCAAGTGGTGACTCACTGAAACTACTCGTCATCTGTGAATCATTAGTGAGCTGTCAATCAAGCAGTGAATCATTTGTGGGATCTCCCCTCCCTTTATATTACTACTCACCTGGACCAAAAAGGCCATTATTTTATTAGATTTTGAAGTGAATGTAAAAATTTTGGAAATGTTGATATACAATGATTTGAGTGAGGAAATCTTAAGCAAATGTATTTATTATTAAAATCATGTACAAATTCATTAATATTAGTTGTTGTTCATTGCTTCCTTAAAAACAATACCTGATTTAAATGCATTGCTTCTTAGAGTAGTGTGGTTGTGAGTAACTATACACCCTCCAATTGAATAGTGGTGCTCTGACTTTGCTTTTACAGGTTCAAATATCTCGACCAAACCCAATCAAACAGGTTCCAACCATGATGTCAAGTTCCTTAACATTGAAAGCATTAGTTGTACAAATTATTAAAATCCATATCCAAAATATGAAATATTTGCATGATCATAATTTTATCAGTCTCAATTCTACATGAAAATGTAACATCTGATTCCTTAAACTCAAAGATAATAACCAAATTTACATTTTCATAATTTTTCATTTGTGCTATCTTTTACATAGGATTGATTCAGATTATTATTCAAATCTCAAAGAAGGTTTTTAGTTTTGTAATTTAAAAATGAATTGCCACTGAACTTCTTTGAAAAGTTTAAATAGAAGACCTGAAACATTTGATATGGTTTTCTAAATTTTCTATTTTGGTATTAAAGTTGATAAATTGTAATGTAGATATTCCAAAATAAGAAATTATTGATTTAAGCTCAATTTGTGCTTCATGATGACTTACTTTCATAACTTGAAGATCAATAAGCTCTAAAATTTCTTCATAATTGGATATATTTAAGCCCTTTGTTAAAACCATTTCTAATGGAATTAAATGTGAAATTTTCAAGATTTAAATTTGAACAACATAAACTTTATTTATATTGTATATTAGTAGTATGAATTGAGTCATACTACAACGCAATTTGAACTTTTGTGACCCTGGCAGGCATGATGAAATTGTGTACTTTGGCTGTCTGTGTATCTCTGGCGTCATTGGAATGTTTTGTTGGCAAGCAATATTGTTTGCAGTCTATTGTTTAAGTGTAACGAATTCTTTGAGAGGTTGAGAAATTTTCAAAAAATCCCATGAGATTAGAATTGTTTGCAGTCTATTGTTTAAAATGTAACCAATTTGTTTAATTCCTTATTTATGTGGTCGAATTTAGTTTACATACTTGTTTTTTTATTAATATACATGACATTGGAAAATACCTCATTAATTTAGTTTACATACTTATTTTACATACTTGTTTTTTTATTAACATACATGATATTGGAAATACCACATTAATTTAGTTTATATGTTTATTTTACATACTTGTTTTATTTGGTAAAATTAAATAACAAATGTTTGAATCAAAGAGATAATAATACTCATTAGAAGTGTAATGGCTTATTTCAGTAATAATGCAAAATAATTTTTCGGAACTAGTTTATGCAAAAACTTGCAATTTCTAATATTTAACAAAAATATGTGGTAAAACCCACATATATGTTTAAGACAAGATAAAAATGCAATTTATTCTACACTTTGCTTATAATGATCATATATATCATACTATTAAATTTGTCTATTGTGTTAGTTTATCATCATTGTTGTTGAGGGAATTCTGTAGGAAGCAAACAGAATATGTATTTGCACATTATGAATTTCACACAGTTGTATCTAAATTAATGACTAATAAATTAAGTGATAGATCACAGTATAAAACACATGATAAATAAAAGTTTAAACAAAATCAATTAAAAATGTGTATTAACAAAAAATCAACATTTCTATTTATGATAATGTATATAATAAATTTAACATCAGACAGTAAATTCGCAGCAATTTATTAAAATAAAATTGATTACGTTTTAAAAGAAATATCTGTAAAACTAACTAGAGATAATATTGTAAAAAAGTGTTAAGAATCAAAAACAATATCTGAGATATAATTATAAAAATAGCTTAACAAAAAGTTTGAAATCATTATGGGTAGTTCTTTTATAAATGTGAAATTCCATTATGCCAGCTATGTATATTCATATGTGTAGAAAGTTACATGCTTCATAGACAATGTCAACATAGTTTCTATTTATATTCTATTGTTTAACTGTCAAAATGTATCCAATCATAAACACAGTAGATGCATGTGAAATTCCATTATTCTGCTATGCGTAATTTTTATCTATTGTTCAGATGTCAAAATGTGTCCATTTGTAAATATTGTTATCTACCAAACATGAAATCCAAATCAATTTAAAAATTATCACAATTAATTAAAACATTTTCAAATCATATAAAATTAGAATTTTTTCACAAGTTGGAAAACAATCTCAATTATAACATGTCTTNTGCAAAAACTTGCAATTTCTAATATTTAACAAAAATATGTGGTAAAACCCACATATATGTTTAAGACAAGATAAAAATGCAATTTATTCTACACTTTGCTTATAATGATCATATATATCATACTAT
>CABFPE010000959.1:154933-189842 GCA_900660155.1 Hofstenia miamia | reverse complement strand
TTCACAAGTTGGAAAACAATCTCAATTATAACATGTCTTTCCCAATTTATACAATTATGTAAATGAAAGATGCTACAAAACTAANTGCCAATATATAATGGATTTCCAAGTATTTTTCTACTACTTGAGAGGCTAAAATTTTCATTTTTCTTTTGGTGATTTGTTTTGTCTTTTTAAACAAAATTACTTGCCTTTGGGAATATTTAAATTTCCTTTCGGTGATTTGTTTTGTCCTTTCAAACAAAATTACTTGCCTTTGGGATATTTAATTTTCCTCTTGGTGATTTGTTTTGTCCTTTTGAACAAAATTACTTGCCTTTGGGAATATTTAATTTTCCTTTCTGTATATGACTTTCCCATGTTTGCAGACTTACATTTTTTCCAACGTTTTTTCACGTTTGTGACTTACATTTCTTTTCCAAAGTTTTATCACATTTGTGACCTTTGTTTCTTTTCAGATGTTTTTTTACATTTATGACTTACATTTCTTTTTTGATGTTTTTCCTTTCCTTGACATCAATCCTTTGTTTCAGTACTGATATACATTTAATTTTTCAATATGTATGCAAGAAATCAACTGATCAATTTAGTCAAAAAACATTGTAAAAACTGAATATTGTGTTAAAATTTTAGATAGTTTTTCATCATTGAACAAAATGAAAATTTCATAATGGTATTAGTATAAACTTTCAAGAACAAGTAAGAAAAACATGCATACATATAAATACGACTAATTTTTGTTATAAATTCAGATTATATTTTTGTATTTTAAAGAATGAATGGTTTTGTTATTAATATCACATATAAATATAAATTTTAAGACATTCTACAAATCAATCATTATTAAAGTACTTGAAGTGTTAACATTCACATTTTTCTTCAGTCAATGAGTAAATTTTGATAATCACAAATGAATGCATAACACAATTTAAGAAAGAATCAATTAGATGTCATGAAACTGGGAAAACACTTTTATTTACAAAACGATTAACACATTTTCATAAAAAAATGCATTGATGCAAAAATGATTAAATTGATTGATTTTACAAAACACATAGTCATACATTATAAAAACACAACAGCAATCATTAAATGATTTAAACTACATTTTGTACATTAGCTATTAAAGCAACTTAGGAACATTTTCTAAATATAGAAATAAATAGTGTAAATTACAATTATCAGAAACTGATAAAATGAAATAAATACCTCTTCAAGACTGTTTAGTCTTTGTATTCAAATATAAAATATATATCTCACAATATGCAATTAGGAAAACCTCCTTTTTAACTCAATTTCCCATTAAACATTTTAAAATCATATAGAGATTGAGAAGTTTTAATAATAAATCCGATTTTGTTAGAGTTTCTAGGGCATAGCATTGGAAAGAATGCCAATATATAATGGATTTCCAAGTATTTTTCTACTACTTGAGAGGCTAAAATTTTCATTTTTCTTTTGGTGATTTGTTTTGTCTTTTTAAACAAAATTACTTGCCTTTGGGAATATTTAAATTTCCTTTCGGTGATTTGTTTTGTCCTTTCAAACAAAATTACTTGCCTTTGGGATATTTAATTTTCCTCTTGGTGATTTGTTTTGTCCTTTTGAACAAAATTACTTGCCTTTGGGAATATTTAATTTTCCTTTTGCTTTACAAAATTTATTAGTAGCTACAGTTACTTAATCAAAATTTCTTCTTCATAATTCCTATTAATATAATAGAAAAATTGTAAAACAGGCTATTGTCTTAACCATTTGTATTACTATAAAATACTAATTATAATGTCTAACTTCAAGAAGTTAATAAAAAAAGTTTTAAAAATGACAATATTAAGGATTTTTCATATTGTATATCTATTTAAATTATGATAGTTATTTCAGGAAGAAATTCTCACTTCATCACATCTACCTCTTAGAAATCACCAGTCTGTGCTGGGTAGTAAAGGCCATGGTAAGGAGAGCAAACAAATTTGATTCTGATTTGTCATGTCATGTGTTAGATGGCGCATATCAAGGGGATGGTTTAATTAGTGACTCACATACTTAACATTACCACTAATGGGTTTTCTAAGATTACCACTGATTGATTTTTAATTACATGTTGGGGCCAATTTGCAATGATTCATTTACATGTCATGAGGGCTCAATTTAGTTTACATTTGCAGCATGTTTTGATATACTGACTAATTACATTACATGATTTGGTTACTATACTGCACATTATTCACATGGCTAACACTTACATGTTTTATAATAATACACTGCAAAAAATTTCACAATTGCTTAACCACTTCTATGTACAATATTTAATTCATTTTTTGCTATTACATTATATGCAAAGGCTAAACATCATTTTTTCAATTACACTTCTATTTTCCATTGTAAAATTCCATGTGCTTAATTTGGGTTTACATTGCATTTGTGATAATGCATTGCCAGCTAATTTTATCCATAAAAATTCCTGATTAGTCAACTGTTTACAGTGTTTAATTTGAAAATAATTACATGCAAAGGCTACACATTGATTTTTCAATTACTCTAACATTTTTCCATTGTAAAATTCCATGTGTTTAATTAATTTGCTAATATCCAAATGTTAAATTTTTTTAGTCACATGTTAAAATCAAAAACATGGTTATATGCATAAAGGCATAATTTCATTTTCCTAAAAATTATGCATGCAAAATGTTATTAATATAATTTATACACATGTGCATTTCAATATACAATATTATTATATTAGTTTTACATGGCATTCTTCTTTTTTTCATTTCTTTTGGTGTATACAGATTTTTTTCATGACTGCACAAGTTTGCAGATTGTTACATCTTTTATACAGCATTCATCTCTTCTTCATTTTTTTATGGTTTATACACATTTTTGCAAGTGTACACATTTGTAAACTGATACATCTTTTCTTGAATTTCCATGTTTTTTTTCACTTTTTGTCCATTTGTAGACTGATACATCTTTTCTCAAATTTCCATATTTTTTGCACTTTTTGCACATTTGTAGACTGATACATCTTTTCTCAACTTACCACGTTTTTTTCACTTTTTGCATGTTTGTAGACTGATACATCTTTTCTCAACTTTCTATGTTTTTTCAGCTTTATTTGCTTTTATGACTTTACATGGCTGTATACATTACATGAATTTTTTCATGTTTCACTGCTTTTGTCAACTTACACACCTTTTTTCAGCTTTATTTGGTTTATAGGATTTGTTTTTTCTGTGAGTGTATGGGTCACACAGTCTTCCACTTTTCCATCATTTTGTATTGCTAGATTAGTCACAATTCAATTATATGCACTGCCTTTGTTCTAAACATATAAACTTGAAAATGCCTGTAGTGAGAGACATGTTAAATTCAAAACCAAAACATCTACAAACAATTTGAGTTCTAATAATAATTCAACATTTATAATTTAGTTTTAATCAAAAAGCATGTACATATGAAAAAAAAATACTAAATGTAAATTGATCCAGAACCAAAAATGTATATAATTTAGTTTAAATAATAAATAAATGGGTTATGCACATTTTTGAGAGTGTACACATTTGTAGACTGATACATGTTTTTTCAACTTTCCATGTTTTTTTCACTTTTTAGACATTTGTAAATGTTCCATTCAATCAATTGCAAGTTAAACAAAGGCAATAAAAACAATTTGAGTTCTGATAATAATTTAACATTCATATTGTAGTTTTAATCAAAAAGCATGTACATATGAAAAACAAATACTAAATGTAAATAGATCCATAACCAAATATTACATCAATTTGTTTAACCAAATAAAATAATACCACATATAAAATTGTTTAAAAGTATATAAACATACCTGGTTTTTCTTTCTGGAAATACATTTTTGAAATGGTCAGCTAAGTTTTCTCCAATGTTAAATTGACTTCAAAATATTGAGTTGATTAGCAACTTGTTAGCTCAATTTGCTTTGTTGTTATATTAACCTCAAGGCAGAGTTGATGATCCAAAAACCATTGCCCACTCCAAGTTTTCAAGATGTCAACTCCCACTAAACTTTTTTATGTTATGATGCAAAAGTAACATGTGATGGTAATTCAATGGGTTGACTCAACAATTATTCATGAGGAAGCACCACTTTAATTCTGTCTACTAAAAATAACATCTCCTTAATGCAATAATTGTAAAACACACACACTACCATGAAATAATAAAGTGCATACTTATAATAATTCCTATTCACTAATGTAATGGTAATAAAAAAGAGTCAAGAAGGCAAAATAAAAATGCAATAAACAGATATCATCTCTATTTGTTAAATTTGTAAACCCCATGATGTGTTCACCATTCTACATGTATAAATATTTGTATAAATGTATAGTGTATTACCAATGCCCAAAAATATAGGTGTGTGGTATTTAAAATTTAGAATTTTGTGAGAAATTACAAACCAGGAAAAATATTATTTATACTTAAATGTATTATTGTAATATCCTCTATGAGGCATTACTACTGTTTATCCTTTGTTACTATATAACATTAGTTGTATCTGTGCAGGTAGGGGTTTACTAACTAGATACTGTTTAGCTTTTTGTATTCTCTGTTAATGTAACATAACTAGATTTAACTATTCACTATTTAGGTGATGAAGCCATACAGCACTTTCTCCAATGATCAATGGTGGGCATCTGCCAGAAGCTGATCTCCACATCCAGTTTCACTGGTTCACCAAGGATCCATTTGGTTGACTTCCACCTCTCAGCTCAGTGATATAACTTATGTGTACCCTATCCTAGCTCAGTGTATACTCAAGACAAGACACGACTCAACTTAGACTCTATTTTGTAAAAGTGTTTCATGAATGTGCAACCAAAATTGTTACTAGATGCTTAATTAATATTACATGTAGCCATTACTGAAATATATTGGCTTTAATAAATAGTTTAATATTGAGCAGCTTCCTAAACTACATTTATTAATTAGTACATGTTTTGTCACTTTATCAGTCATTTTATGGTCACTAATTTTGATCTGAAATAGTAATAATATATTACCTAGGTTTTGGTCATCCAACCATATTTTGAATTCATTTATTTTAGTACATGTACTAAACAAGAGAAAAACCCCTATACCTAACTTAGGTGCACTTTCATAGTCTGGCACAAAGACCCTAGAATTGATTTTGATGATGGATCCAGACCACTACTAAACACCACTTGCTTAGCTTGACATTGTAATAAATATTCAAATATTTTAACAGAACTAAATAAGAATTCTGAATAAAATTCTTTATCAATTGCTTTCAAGGTTTTGAATCTATTTATAGCAAATTCGGAAAAGTACCTGTAAATTTCAAATTTGAACTATTGTCTGCCAATATGGCAGCTAAAAATAATGGAAGCAATTTTGCCCCCTTGTTTTGTCAAAATTATTGTCATTGACAGATACTAATCTCTTAAAGTTGACACTTATTGTTTCTTGGTTGCATGATACAAATTAATCTAACTGATCTAATAATTTATAATATTGCTAATCATAATTTGTCTTTGTTCTTATTCTGATTCCAAATCAATGTTAGCAGCTTGATTATTGTGGATGATGCTACATGCCCTCCTCAGCTTGCATTATTTTGAGCACAGCATGTACTAGAGTGTCTGCTTTTCAAGCTATTGATTCAGCATCCTGATCCTCCCATTTGGTGTTTTCAAATTCAGTATGTTTTGTCATCTTCAGGACTGCCTCTCTTTCTGTTATAACTGTGTTGACATATTTTAAGAATTTTGCTCCTGGATGTTTTTGGTGATTGGCATGATCTCTCTTAGCTCATTAATCTTTTGTGAGAATATTTTGTAATATTTTTGATAAAGCTGTATGCCTTTGATTCCAATCATTAATGTCATCTGTGCATTGGCCCTGCTCATATGGGATAGATCTTCTCTTATCTGGTTATCTGGGTAAAAGAACGTGAACACTTTATTAGACTTTATGTATTCGCCACGTCCTTGTAAAAGAAGCTGATATTATCCATTACCTCTTGCTTGCTTATGTCATTAGGATCGTTTTTGTTGATTCTCATCATTTTCATGATTTCTACACTTTTTGTGATGTCATAGTAACAGTATTTTCTTTCCCAGATATCTGTCCAAATGATATCATTTACCCCAGAGAATAACATTATTGCCTTCAGAGTGTGGCTTTCTATTTATTTTCTGAGTTCTTGTAATTGTACATTGATGGGTTTCCCCTGTGTATACAGCTGGTATGGGGTTATCATTCCTTTGATGTACACTCTTTCTCTATTATCATTTTACAACATTATCTCTTCAGATTTCTTATAGTTGTCACACTCTATCATAGCTTTAGCCTTCTCTTGTGTGTTTCCATAAGATTTATACTCATGTAGAAAGGCTTTGGCAACTCTAACTTCTTTTGGTAATCTCCATCATGGGAGGACCATTGTTTCTGGCAGCATGCAAATTAAGATTTTTGTCTCCATTTGTCTCTCTATATATGGATATGGGCCCACTGTAGTTGGCGCAGTTGCTAGGTCTATTGTGGCGGGGTAGTTCATTTTTCCTTCCAAAATTGTGTTCCAGAATGTTTGCATGAGTCAGTTCTACTCAATTTTAATCGTATTTCTTCCTTGATGTCTATTCTTGATGTTATGCATTCCATGTCTACTGCCAATTGGTTATATGGCTTAAGCAGTTCCTCCAGTTCCATTTCCATGAATGCTTCTGTAAACATTAGCTTCATTGTTGCTACTGTTTGTTGCTTTTTAATATTCTGGAAGTTTCTTTCCTTGATTTCTCTCATTTCTTGAGTCACTTTTATTTTGACTAGGAATTGTTCATCATCAGTGTCTATCCATTCAATTGTTCACTCACTTCTCCCCACTTCTCAATATTTATTTGATCTATTGTCTGTTGTGTGCTTGGAGATAATAATAACTGTGAGGATGTTAGTAGCTCCTCTTCTTCCATCATTTCCCTTTGTGTCTTGGTTACAATTTCACAGACTTCTACTGGTTCAGTTATTCCACCTTTCTTCATCATTTCTGCACTCCTTATTATTTTGGTAAACGTGCATCTCAGACTATCTCATTCATATCACTCCATCTCCTTTTCAAGTGTTTTCTGCACGTTTTTCAGTAATTCTGCTTTTCTTATTTCCTCAGTGCTTACCCATTTTCATTTTATTATCTTTCTTGTTGTTATTGATGGCTGGTTGATCATTTTGGGTGATGCTACATAATACATGATAAAAGCAAGCTACATTTTGGAAAAGAGTAAGACATGGGGGTATGCATAAAAATGATTTAGCATTACACACATATGAAATATATACAGACATATGAAATTGAATTCATTAACACTTGAATGTATACTATTAATGCCCAAAAATTTGTAATTTATACAATGACTAAATTATATATGGAAAATGTTATTTCTCTATTTTTTAAAAAATTCAAGCTTATTATAATTGTTTGCTACATGTAGAAAGAGTGGAAAAACAAGTACAAAATTGCATTTATTCTTTTCAAAAAGTTAATTATTTACAAAATTGTAATATGATATGCTTTCTTTCACATTGCATAAATACTAAATCATCTTTATGAAAGAGTTTTTTGTCTATCAAGTGTTTGTAATTCTCACAAATTTCATCTCCATTGCATTTGGGTAGAAAATAGTAGAATCCATTCTCAAGTTTAACTTTTAATACACTTCTGAATTTTGTTTTTAGCTGTACTGCATCTGTAATTGTAAGCCAAACTTTCTTTTGTAAATCATTAGCTGAACATGTGTTTGCAAAGGTACACTGTGAATTGATGTTGTTTAAACATTGCAAAGCTTTATCCATGTTGTCATGTGTTATAGAACTTTTATTTTTTATCAGTGGTCATCTTCTCTTTTGCTGGTGATGATTCTTTTCTTTAATTGGTGTTGGTGGTGTGATTACTCTTGTGTTAGAGGGTTGTAGCTTTGAGAAGGGGCAGTGCATAACTCATTGAAAAGATTGTCAAGGGATCCAGTTGTTTGTGTTTCAATATACATTGCAGTTGTAGGCTGAGTTTTTAGGGGAAGGAAAAATAATGAATTTATCCAACAATTTACAATGAATATATAGACAGGACTGCCCAATAGGAATAAAATCATGTGATTTATAACTGAGTAAAGTAAATTAGTAGAAACACACATAATGTATCTGACCAAATAACTGTTTTAGAAATCAAATTCTTTGTAAAATGTCTTGCTTTCAATTAATGCAAAATATTTATCATATAACCTGGTTCACACATTTACAATTTTTTATACTAACAACTGAGTGAAACTATGAATTATGCATTGATTTTTGTTTTGTTGGGGAGATACATTATTGCTTTGCACCTGTTGTACAAAATTTCTTAGTGGTTTCTAGTTCTCAAATTTTTTTTGTTGAAGATTTTGTTAATGATTAATACAAAAATATTTATCATATAGATTCATACGCCTCTTCTATCTAACTGTATAGTTGATTATTTCATATCAGTGTAAATGAACTATATGTTTTTACATTAGCATTTGCTACTATTAATTTTAGCAGACTGGTATGGAATCAGTGAAATGGTTTTTCAACCAAGTAGCCATAGTTTAAACCATGTTTCAACTCGATTTAAGGTGGTTTAACTTTTCAAAAAGACTTGTTTATTGCTATATAATGTTAAAGAATGATACAAATTGGTGATAGGTCAAAGATTGAAGGCGATACATTTTGGTTTCAAATACATATACACAAAAAATACCAAGGTATGTTGATTTATAGTTGCTTGATAACCAATGCATATTATAATATTTCACATTTAATCAGGTATGTTTTTAAATTTCCATTTTAAACTAAATTATACATATTGATCATACACAGTTTAAATTTTTCTATTTCTATAGCTAGCAACTTAATTTTATTTTATTTTGCTCTCTACCATTGTTAAGTGTTATTACTCGTCCCCTCCA
The DNA here is from genome assembly GCA_900660155.1 of Hofstenia miamia. Taxonomy (NCBI): domain Eukaryota; kingdom Metazoa; phylum Xenacoelomorpha; order Acoela; family Hofsteniidae; genus Hofstenia; species Hofstenia miamia. The sequence continues at coordinate 180,870 of CABFPE010000959.1, read as the reverse complement.
TTAGTGTATTAGAACTCAAATTCCTTGTAGGAGTTTTGCTTTTTGAATTTAACTTATAGCTCACTGCATGTATTTACAAGTTTATATGTTTAGAAAAATCTCAGAACATGGTAAGAAATTGCAACTGATTTGGCAATGGAAAACAATGGAATAGTGGAAAGCCATGAAATGCATACAACCACATAAGAACCATAAACCAAAATAAAAGCTGAAAGGGTGTGTGAGTTGATAAAAGATGTAGCAATTTGCAAACATGTACACTCCCCAAAATTCGACAATAAAAATCACCATGTAAAAACTAGTATGATATTGTATATTGAAACTCATGTGCATGTAACAATTATATTAATAACATTGCATGTATATTTTTTTAGGAAATGAAATTGTGTCTTTATGCATAAACCATGTTTACTTTTAATGTCTAAGTCTATATTTCATATATGTGTAATGCTAAATCATTCTTATGCATACCCTCATGTTTTACTCTTTTCCAAAAATGTAGCTTGCTTTTATCATGTATTATACCTTTAAGTATAAAGAATATCTTTTTCTGGTTTTAATTTCCCTGAAAATTCAACCTCTTAAATACTACACACATATATTTTTGGGCATTAGTAATACACTATACATTTATACAAATATTCATACATTTAGAATGGTGAACACATTATGGGGTTTACTAATTTAACAAATGGAGATGGTATCTATCAATGGAAAAAATCATTAACTTATATATTTTTTAAAAACCAAACACTTAGTTTCAAATAATTTGCATTTCTTCCCAGTGTTATATATTTCATTTTATGTTTATTGCATTTTTATTTTGCCTTCTTGACTTTTATTACCATGACATTAGTGAATAGGAATTATTCCAAGTATGCACTTTATTATTTCATGGTAGTGTGTGTGTTTTACAATTATTGCATTAAGGAGATGTTATTTTTAGCAGACAGAATTAAAGTGGTGCTTACTAATGAATAATTGTTGAGTCAACCCTTTGAATTACCATCACATGTTACTTTTGCATCATAACATAAAAAAAATTTAGTGGGAGTTGACATGTTGACAACTTGGAGTGGTTAATGGTTTTTTGGATAATCAACTCTACCTTGAGGTTACTATAACAACAAAAAAATTGAGCTAACAAATTCACCTCCACAAGAGAGAATTGCATGAAGGCATTAATGTTTTTGGAGTAGAGAATAAGATTACTAATCAACTCAATATTTTTAAGTCAGTTTAACATTGGAGCAAACTTAGCTGACCATTTCAAAAATGGATTTCCACAAAGAAATACCAGGTATGTTTATATACTTTTCAACAATTTTATATGTGGTATTATTTTATTTGGTTAAACAAATTGATGTAATATTTGGTAATGGATCTATTTACATTTAGTATTTGTTTTTCATATGTACATGCTTTTTGATTAAAACTACAATATGAATGTTAAATTATTATCAGAATTCAAATTGTTTTTATTGCCTTTGTTTAACTTGCAATTGATTGAATGGAACATTTACAAATGTGTAAAAAGTGAAAAAAACATGGAAAGTTGAAAAAACATGTATCAGTCTACAAATGTGTACACTCTCAAAAATGTGCATAGCCCATAAAGAAATTAAGAAAAGAAGAATGCTGTGTAAAAGTCAACAAAAGGTGCAACAATCTGCAAACTTGTGCAGTCATGAAAAAATCCACTGTAAACAGTCAACTCATCAGGAATTTTTAAGGATAAAATTAGCCTGTAATGCATTATCACAAATAAACCCAGATTAAACACAATGAATTTTACAATGGAAAATAGCATTATAATTGAAAAAACGATGTGTAGCCTTTGCATGTAATGTAATATTGAAAAATGAATTAAATATTGTACATAGAAGTGGTTAAGCAATTGTGAAACACATGGAAATTTTCTTGCAGTGTATTATTATAAAACATGTAAGTGTAAGCCATGTGAATAATGTGCAGTATAGTAACCAAATCATGTAATGTAATTAGTCAGTATGTCAAAACATGCTGCAAATGTAAACTAAATTGAGCCCTTATGACTTGTAAATGAATCATTGTAAATTGGCCCCAACATGTATATGAGTCACTAATTAAAAATCAATCAGTGGTAATCTTAGAAAACCCATTAGTGGTAATGTCATGTATTTGAGTCAGTAATTAAACCATCCCCTCAATATTCACCACCTAACACATGACATGACGTCACAACCTCTTGCCCAATCAGAATCAAATTTGTGGGATCTCCTTGCTGCAGTCTTTACTACTGTGCTGATCATGATCTTTCAAATAACTTTGCAATTAAGAACTGCAATCAAATCATAAGAAGTTTCTCTCAATGTCCTCTTAGTGTAATTCCAGTCTTTGATAATTTCTTTTCTTCACCACACTATATACATTCCACACTTCTTGAGTATGATGGAATCCACCTGTTTGATAAAGGCCTCTCAGTTTTCATCAATAATTGAAGGAACTTCTTTCACACTCTTTCAATTGTTCTAAATCAATATGGCTCCTTGTGTCAACCCACAATTTCCTACACCAATGCAGCATCAAACAACACATGCTGTGCCCTATTGCTAAGACCCATTGTTAACCCCACCCTCCATTGTCTCCTATTCCAATGAACAAGGTAAATTTTGGAATGTATTGTTTACATTTCATTGCTAATTAAAAATGTAAAACTATATTATATACACATGAGACAACCACACACATACAAACAAATTGCATTATCAACAATACTATGAAATATCACTAACATTTAGTAAATCTTTTCTTCCTTTTCATTTATGATTACTTTTTTGATAATTTAATTATCTTAGCAGGAGTTGGAGAATTAAAAACTGGCCTAGTTTTAGGTGAATGTAGTCTTCAGAATTTACAGAATTCTAATAAAGACAATTTTAAACATATTTATCTAAATGCTAGAAGTCTGAATTCAAATAGAAATCATTTTCTTATAATTGCAACTCAATTTAGTTCAAATTCAATTTTTTCTATCACAGAAACTTGGTTAAACCATGAACTTCCATAACATTAACAGGACTGGAGCAAATCAATAAATAACAGAAACATTCAGTTATTTATTAATTCCACTCTTCAATTCACTAATAAAAGAGTGGAATTTAAAAATGATTGAGTAAAATCAGCCAAATTTTACAGCTGAAATAACCATTTGCTCCAGTCCAGTTAGTGCTATAGAAGTCATGGTTAAACAATGATATCATTCCAGACCCCAAAAATTTATTGTTTTTGTTAAAAATATGGATAGTAGAGGGGGTAGCCCTATGCTAATTGTACCAAAAGTTTTAAATCCAAAACATAAAAATGAATTTGAATCAGATCATTCAGTTTTTGAATCATGATGGATCAAAATTCAATCACCTAAAAATTCATTGGAAAATGAATTTATTAATGTAATGAAAATAAGTAATACAAGATCCTGTGTTAAATATATAAATAGAGGAGTACCACAGGGGTCAATTCTGGGACTTCTTCTTTTTTGCATATATTTATCAGATTTACAAGCAACAACAAATGATAATTATCTCCAGAAGTATGCTGATGATGTCACTGACCTATGTCCAGTAAGGAGGAATGATACTACTCCAAAGCAAACTGAATTCCATAATATCATTTCTTGATCAAACTGCAATGATTTTATGATTTCTCAGACAAAATGCAAACAAATAGTATTTGGTACATGCCATACTCAGCTTCCAGAAAATTTTTTTAACTGTTAATTCTGTTAAATATTTGGGTTTGATAATATCAAATGACTTGAAATGGTATAATCTTATTAACCAGATGGCTAGAAAGGCAAACAATTCAAATTGTATTTTGGTCAATTGTTTTATCCATTATTGATTATGCTTCACCTGTTTTTATCTCCTTTAATGTGAAACTAAATCTCTCTCTCAATAAAAAATAAACTGAAGATTAATAATAACAAAACAAATCATATGCAATTTTGTTTAAACTATTGTCCTCTGTGTAAATGTTAATACAAATTTGAATTTGAAAATACCAAGCATCAGAAAGTATTAGGAATATATTTTCAGCAAAACATGCTTTTTACTGAACATTGCAACAAATTGATATCTTCATCCAATAAACTATTATATATTATTAAAAACGTCAAATTTTCTAACTGTACTGAAAAAGAAATCAATCAGATATTTTCCTCTGTAATTCTAAGCAGAATAAAGCATGAATTATCAATGCATGGCCCTGATAATACTTCATTGAAAAAAATTCAAAGATTTTTGAGCAAATGTTATTCACAAAGGTACACCTATATAAAATATGACATTCATGAGCTGTTAAGAAAAAATGAAGATCTGTGGTGGATGAAATCAATACTATGAGAATGAAAAATGTAAAAAGTTTTTTTAAGATCCTCAAAGTTATCAAAGAATTTTAAACTAGGGTATGGGGGTAGTGTATTAAATTAAGAATGTTCATCATTGGTATCCAGCATGTTACAAAAAATACATGATTTGGAATCTATGTGGATAAAATATAAGCATAGTGAAAGCTCACAAATATTTCTTACCAATATTACCTATTTCTCTCCAAAATCCAAAGAAAGTGGTACTCTTAACAAGTATCTTTGTGATTCATTAGATAAATATTCACACAGTTATTCTTGTGCATTTATTTTAGTGGGTGGTGATTTCAATCAATTTGATCTAAACTGACTTTATTCTAGATCTGGGTCTAACATTAGTTGATTCACTTCCAACAAGAGGAAATGCCAAGCTAGATTTGATTATAACAAATTGTGTATTACCTATTTCTAAACTCAGTGTAATTGAACTTAGTTTACCTACAGATCATTTAGGACTTTAAATACACTCTAAGAAATCTTTTCCACCATTAAATAGTTTATTCTATTTCAGAGATATGTCTTATATATCTTATATATCAAAATATTTTTGATCAAGCCATGTGCTCAGTGGATTTCAGTAATATATATATGTTGAAGAAAATGCTGATATGCAACAGAAAAATGGGGCACACTTTTTAAAAATATTTCTGAGCAAAGCTTTCCTATTTGAAAGGTTAAAATATCAGCTAGAGATCCAATCTGGATGACACCAAAGAATAAATATCTTTTGAATCAGAAACAGGAATTTATTTTGAAAAAGCCCATGCTATTCAAAATAAAATTGCTAAGATGAAGTTACAAGAACTTAATAGAATAGGATCAAGAGATTAGTGGAAATCCATTGATAATATTTCACACTGAAAGTATAGTAACAACAGAATAATATGGGATGTCTTTGAGCCCTCCCAGGTTAATAAAGATCTTTCCAAACTTAGTTGCAGGAATGAAAATAGTAATCAATCTAGAACTAGTCCAAAATTCTCTCTCAAATGTTCTCCTCCAACAATTGAGTTAAATCAAGTTTCATACATTTTACACACATACAAACATACCTCAACTGGTCCACCAAATATTCCTTTCTGGGTGTTACATGAATATTGGGATATACTTTCTCCTATTTCCCAATACATTTGGAATTTGCACTTAGCAAATGCTCATTTCCCTAAACCATATAAACTTGCCAATATCATAGCACTTTCAAAAGTTTCAAATGCTTCAATTTCAAACAATATTCAAGGAATTTCCAATACTGCATTGTCTTCAGGGCTATTTGAAAAAGCAGTTCATCAAAAATATATTTCTCCTGCAATACTAAATTGTGTTGACCCAATGCAATTTCAATATAAAAAGGGTTAATCTACAGTTGATTGTCTACTAACAATGCCACATAAAATATACAATTACTAGATAACAAGAATGTAGATGGCGTCCATGCCATTCTAATTGATTTTTCTAAAGCATTTGACCAGCTTGGCCAAGAAGTTGTTGCAGAAAAATATTGCAAATTTATTGAATCACCCTATATATCTAAGTGGCTATATTCATTCACTACAGATTATGAGCAACATCTAGTTTGGAAAGGTGTTTTACAGGAAACTCTTGCTATTAGCTTTGGTTGCTCACAAGGAACTGTTGATGGCACAAATGTTTTTAGCATAGCCTCAGATGATTTGAGACCAATAACTCCATATGCTATAATTCCAAGATACACAGATGATACTAATTTAAAAATTCCATGTTTTAAAAAAGATGTAACACCAATTGATAGTAATGAAATGATTAATAAAGAACTGAAAAGAATATCTGAATGGGTATTTACCAATAACCTAAAAATTAATTTACATAAGTCTAAACACTTATGTTTTTGCATAAATCATACACCCTCTTGTAATTGTGATTTGGAGTACATACCATATGAAGAAGTATCTTCTATAAAAATTTTAGGAATTACTATGGATTCTTCAATGACATTCAATAGGCATGTGTCTAAACTAATATCTTTCTTGAATTTGATAAACTATAACTTTAAAAATCTAAAAACTGCAGGATATTCAATGGAATCCAGAAGCAAAGTATTTGAAGCTTTAGCACTAAGTAGAATTAGCTATTGTTTAAGTGTATATAGAAGTGATGAAAATATTTTCACTAAACTTAATAAATACCTTCTTAATATTTTTAGAAAAAAATATACAAACTGTGCTATATTAATTAATGAAATGTTATTTAAACAAGATCTTGCCAATTACTACAGAATACTTAAAAATTCTAGACATCCAATGAATTAAGAATTTTTAAGACATAAGAAACCTACTACAATTACAAGATCTAAACAAATGATGCTGCTACCATTAGTTAGGACAGAAGCATTTAAAAGATCTTTCATCAATAGGATACTAGCATATGCTTATTCTATCTCTAAGTAAAAGTCAAGAAATTACAATTAATACATGCAAGACACAATTTCTTTTAGAATTTTGTCATTTTTAATTTTTATTTTATGTTTTTTATATGGAAGTGCATCCCCTGTATTTGGTGTGGTGTTAATAAACTTGTTGTTGTTGTTGTTCTCTCTCTCTCTCAAAACAAAGCAGAAACTTTTTGAACTAGCTAGAGCTAATCTGACCAAAATAAATTGGACTAATTATGAATTATCAAAGAAATTAATTAATGACTTATGCTCTAAAAATATTTATGCTGGGGATTTCAAAAACTATTCAGTTGAAATCGAGGAAAAATTACTTAAAAATTCAGTTTTAAAACATAATTCTTCTAAACAAAAGTGGAAAGTTTTAAACCAAATCAAATGGAAAATCAAATGGGCTCAATATTGACATTTCAGGAATTTATATTGATAAAAAATTTACTGATAAAAAATGAATAATAAATCATTTAAATCAGGCATTTAAAAAAATAGGTAATTTCAATTTTCCTAAAACTCCTCTATCAGAACTTAGGCAATCAAATTGTAAGTCATTGTATCAATTTAGGTGATTTACCTTAAAGTTAGATATAAGAGTAGTAATTGGGGGTTCCATGCTCAAAATGATTCTGATGACGTCATTTGTCACATGTTTGATGGTGAATATTGATGGAGGGTTTGTAACAACATCTAGCAGACAGAGTTATTACTAAATGATTGATAATTCCAATGTAATTAGAGTCTCATTTTTGTGACATGTTGGGGCCAATTTACAATGATTCATATACATATCTGGATGGCTCAATTTAGTTTACATTCACACAATGTTTTGTTATAGTGATTAATAACATTACATGATTTGGTTGCTATACCTGACTATATCTAATGTTATACACACTTGCCCACACTCACATACATTACATTGCATTTGTGATAATACATTGCCAGTAAATTTTACCCATAAAAATTCCTGGCAACTCAGCTGTTTACAGTGCTTAAATCATTTTCAAAAAAGACTGCACTTTCATTTTTGTTAATATGTGTTGTTAACATATTATCACATCATGTTTTTTCCAACCAATGAATATTATTCATAATTCCCCATGTATTTCCATTGGCTGGTCAATCTATATATTCACCTCATTTCATCAGATAAAATCATTATTTATCTTCTATGCAAATTCCTCTCTCACTTTTTGCAATGTCTATTGAAATCCTAGCATCCAGTTCATTGGGTAATCTATTTGATGATCTATGCACAACCCCACCACAATTGTCCAGCTATAACCCATTAACACAAAAGATGATGATCCCACCACCTACACCTGTAAAAGATAAGTGCAAGTCTCAACACAAGTGAAGACGTCCTATAGTTAACAATAATGCAATTGTCTTCCCCATCTCCAACACACATGAAGAAGATGATATTTTACAATGTCTTAACAATGTCAACTCCCAATCATCTATGTGTATTTTTTCAAATGCAAGTCCTGTCAGCAAAATTCCAAAAAAACTATGACTAACAATTGAGGATGCTGTTCAGTTGAACACAAAGTATGGCATTGCAGTAAAGATTAGACTTGATAATGGTTTATACTATTTTCTGCTTAAATGCTATGTCAGTGCATTGGGTGATAAATACAAGGTTTTGATCAATGAAAAACTATTTCACAATGATGACATAGAAATCAGAACTGATGGCAATAATGTAAATTGCATTGTATTAGAATTTAGTAAAATAGAAATATAGTTTTGTTTTCTCCACCTCTTTCTACATGTACATGTTTATAAAATTGATGTTAGTAAATTTACACTGATTATTATTAGCAAATGGTGATAATAATATACCTTGTGGAGTGTTCATGTGACGTACAAATTTATAATAGTCTTTTATACAGTCTGTAGAATTTTCATAGTTTTGTGAATATTGATAACCATAATTAAGTAAATTTTCAATGTGTTGAGAAACTAATCAACTTAAAAACTCACAGTTCATTGAATCACACATCAAAAATGTAGTTTCCTTTCTACACAATAAATTCAGAGATTCAATAAAAGTCATCATTTGTTCATTTTTTAGGTTTCCTTCTGTAAATGCAATGTGATGGAAATTGTATTTGTACAAATTAAAAGCTTTCTGAATGTTGTGTGGGAGACAGGAAAACATTTCTTTTGAATATTGTACTGTGATTACACATAATTGTTCATCCAATAAAATTAACACTTCCTTAATATAGTAAATGCAGTTGTAAGCATTGCCACATACTTCAAAAAACACATTGGAATTCAAACAAATTGCCATGGTCAATAAATTAACAACCAACTGCACAATTAGAAAACTAGCAAGAGAGTGATTAATAATTTGTAATTGCATAACAATAAAATTTAACCAGAATTTCAATGTGTCAGAATAAATACCTTACAGACAATTTTGTTCTACTCACTTTTGTCAAAAAATAATTTGCTGTCACTGATATTTTATTTCTATTCATAATTATAGTCTTCAATAGCTTTATTTTTGTTTATGTAATGCCAGTAAATTTTCTGTACATGCTGACAAATTTGAAAAATATATATGTACAATATTCACAAACATATATATACACACACATATTTACAAAATTGAACAGCACATACTAAAATACATACATATACAATAAACAAGCTAAAAAATTAAAATATTTACATATAGACAAATTAAAATAATTAAAATAACTTAAATTTGCTGCTAGAATTTCCTCCAATTATTAAGTTGTTTTTAATATCAAAAAGTGTATTGGTCTGCAAGTAGGTTTTGTTTTAAAATTCTCCTAAAGGTTTTTAAGTTTGGAGATTTGCATGTTTCTTTATTTAATTTATTCCACATTTGGCAAGCACTAGAGATGTATGCAGTCTTCCAAAATCTGTTCTTTGTTTGAATCCTATTTACGCATTTGTCTGACTGCCTATTATAATTTATATAGTTATTGACTATACTATTACCAATTGTCAAGTTGTTGATGTATTTGTACAAGTATATTAATTTTGTGTATTTGGTAATATAGATTGGTGCAAGAATAAAGAACTTATGTATTGTTTTACCTGCATTGAGTCTATCAATATTAAACATTATACCAATAGACCAGCTAAATGTCTTATTGATGCGTTCCTGTTCTGTGATATTTATGTTGTTTAGTAGAATGCTTGCATAGTTATATTGACTTAATACATAAGCTTCAATTATAGTAATAATAATGATAATAATAATAATAATAAATGAATGAATATCAATTAATAATAGAAAGTTAATTACATTACAAATTTTTGCTTTGTTGGAAAAAATCATTTTACAGTTTTATGTTTGACCAAAGTATTAGGGCGCAATTTCAATTTCTAATCTACAGGTATGCAATCATTCTTGATCAAATGAGGTTTTTGTACATTATTATTATTATTATTATTATTATTATTATTATTTGTTATTATTTTCAATTACAGTGAATGATAATATGGTGTTCCTTAAAAGATTGCTATCTTAAGCATGTAATTGTGAAATTTCTACATTTGTAGATATTTGTTATTTTATATTGTAACATTCAAAAGATTTTTTCAGGTAGACATTAATTTTGTTTTATGATTTAATTTTTTCATTAGTATTTTGTATTCACTATTTCAGACTGTAACCTCATATGTTTCCTTGTAAATAGGTAAAAATCTCTAGTTTTTTCTAATCAATGCATGACAATGTTTTACCTAGCTATTAATTTAGCAAGCAATTCACATTCAAATTTAACAAAGAGGAAACAGAGTGACTTGAAATTATCATCAATTTAGTTAAATTAATAATACATCATAATCAAAATGTTTATTATGCAACAATGATAGTAAAATCCTAGAGATACTCCACCTCCTCCTCCTCATCAAGTAAATTGAATAAGTGTAATAAATCATGATTTGAATGAAAACATCATATTAGATGTGAGGATTTTATAGTATAGTTTTAACAATGATGCATGTATATTATTTACAAAAATTTATAGGGTTAAATGCTAAATTAAAGTTTAATCCATCATCCATTGCTGGCCACATGATATAACTGAGTTAAAATAAGAGCAAAGCAAATGTTATTGCTGAAAAAACACTAAAAACTACAAACTAAAAAATATATATATATAATATACAAAATCAATAAATATGCACAATTACTTAAAGAGCACTATTTTTAGATATAAGAACTCCATGCATGTAATTCATTGGAAATGCCCAATAAAGATTGTTTTTTCAATAAGTAATCCTTAATTTTTTTTCTTAAAATGCTTATAATTTGGTTCAATTCTTAAAGTAACATATAGATTATTCCACAATGCATAAGAATTAAATGTAAAAGAGTCCTGCCAGTTGATTTTACTGAAAATTTTATTAAATTGAATTGAATATATTGTTGTAGAAAATTTAAAGAATTACATACATTTATAAACTTATGAGTTAAACACAAAGTTTGATACTGAATAGAATAGAGTGGAGACAAAATATTATAAGATGATCAAAGTTCATTGGCTGATTGATTATTATCAAAAAATTTAGTGATCTTAAGACCCAATTATATATTCTTGCTAATGATGACCTATTGTGAGTGTTGATACCTTGAAATAAAAAAGAACAATAATTAATTTGACTTAAAACAAATGAGTGTATTATTTCTGTATGAAATGATTTCCCTATGTGCCTAAGATGAAATAAGAATTTTCCACCAGCTGTCATTTTTTGTAATTTTAAGGAAAGGAATTCATCACTACTCCTAGATAATTAACAGAATTACTTTGCTTAATTTCATTATCACATATCTTAATATTAATATTTTTGGAAATTTTCTTATGATCTTTTAATAAATTGTCTCTTATCTGCATTAATTTTCCTTTTGGTGCCTTGTTTTTTCTTTTAAAAAAAATTAGTTGCCTTTGGGATATTTAATTTAAATATAAGTTTTAAGACAAATCAATGATTGTTAAAGTACTTGCAGTTGCTTAATAGTTTATGAATTTAAAATAAAAACTATAATTATTGAGAAACAGTTAACATTCACATTTTTCTTAATCATTGATTAAATTTTGATAATTGCAAATGAATACATAACGCCATTTCAAAAATGAATCAATTAGATGTCATGAAACTTGCAAAACATTTTTATTTACAAAAAGACTAACACATTTCCATAAAAAATGCATTCACGCAAAAATGATTAAATTGATTGATTTTACAAAACACATAGTCATACACAGTTTGCATGAAAAGAAGTAACTTTTTAAATTGAAAATTAATATCAAAGCTATATAAAATAAATTTAAAACAAATTTAAGTATATGTATAGTACTTAAAATATACTTGTAAATGTGAATGAGATTATAAAAACTCAACAGCAATCATTAAATGATTTAAACTACATTTTGTACATTAGCTATTAAAACAACTTAGGAACATTTTCTAAATATAGAAATAAATAGTGTAAATTACAATTATCAGAAACTGATAAAATGAAATAAATACTTCTTCAAGGCAATTTACTCATTGTATTCAAATATAAAATTTATATCTCACAATATGCAATTAGGAAAACTGGATTTTAACTCAATTTCCTTAATAAATGTTTTAAAGTCATATAGAGATTGAGAATTTTTACAAATAAATCTGATCTTGTTAGAGTTTCTAAGGCATAGCATTGGAGAGAATGCCAATATATTTTGGATTTCTAAGTATTTTTCCACTATTTGAGCGACTAAAATATATATATTTATTACTAGATTTAGCTCCAGTTTTTGAGGTATTGCCATAAGTTTTAATAAATCTGACTCTTTTCCTTTTGTTATGGTTTCACTAATACATGTTTTAACACAATTGACAAATATTCATTTTGCATAATGTTTTGACTTTGCATGCACCTCCAATTTACATTTCTGAATACATAGATCTTGAAATTTTATTCCAAAAAGATGCTAATATCAAAATGTGTGAAGAAAAATTTGTAATGTTTTCAGGTTTGTTTTTGGATTTATTTTCTCTATGATGTTTTCAGAAAGATGTGTGATTCTTTACAAAATATAATTTCAACAAATCTAATACAAATTTTTGTTAGCAAAGATATTAAATGTATTAAATTTTTATATTATTTTGCAATCACATGAAACAAATTTAGTAATATAAACTTTTTAATATACAAAAATAACTTACATTATTGAATGAATTCAACTGTCACCACTTGAGTCATTATGAAAACTGAATAATGTGTTAAAATGAAGACATCTTAACCTCATAAGCATTCAACAAAATGCAAATTTCATGACAGTTTTAGTATAATCTTCAAAAATAAGAAAGAAAAACGTACATACACTTAATTTCGACAATTCCTTGTTGTATATTCAGAGTATTTTGTATTTCAAAGCATTAATGGTTTGGTTTTTATGTGTTTTAATTAATAGCACACTTAAATATCCATTTTAAGGCAGTCTACAAATTACATTATATGGTTGAATGATAAATTTTACTATTTACTGAAAAGATTACACAATATATAGAATACACATTAATAAACATTGTTTGACAAGATGACTTCTACTATACATACATGTATACTTAAATTTATTTTATATAGCTTTGATATTCATTTTCAATTTAAAAATTTACTTCTTTTCATGCAAACTGTGCATGACAATTGTAGAGTCACTCAGGGACATTCATGATTATTGTTTCTTGATTTTATATTTGTAGTGAGGTCAATATGATGTCAAGTTTTATTTTTGTTTTAGTTTGTAAAACAGTTTAATGTCCCCTTGCTTTGGGACTACATATTGTTATTGCTCAAATTAATTGTGAGGGAAATATGATTATCACATGATCTTAAGTTGTAAGCAAAGACAGGTAATAAGTTACACTTTATAAATTGAGAAACAATGTAGAAATTGGTCAATGGATTTTATCTAGCTTCAACTACCATTTAGCATTTATTTTATTAACTTTCTTTTTCAATATGCAAATAGCTGTGTAAGTTAGGGCGACAATTTGGGAGTGCATTCCTCAGTACTGATGTGACATGTAGCATCTAGAGATCCATCTAGCCCAAATCAGGGACCTTTTAGGGTATATATACATCTATGCATAGGGAAATAATAAGCCTGTCATTCTATTTCAACATGTACAAGCACTGATAACTGATTACACTGTGATTATATTATAGTGTTGCTTAGCATGAATGCATGGCAACTACATGCTATTATTTAGTGAGCTGAGAGATAACAATGAAAATGAGATGTTTATTTTTAGTGATGAGATAGATAATAAAATGTGAGACAATTAGGGTAGCACTATTCACTCAAGTTAAGCACTTCTCTTTTGGATAGCACTTTGGCTGGAAGCCATACAAATTGGTCATCTTGGATTTTACTATAAAAAGGTCTTAATTACTTGATGAATTACTGATGTTTGTTCTAATAAATTATCTCTGTTAATTTACTGGAATCAGGGCTGTTATAATGAGGTCACTATTGCTGCAACTTGCTGCCATGACAATGAGTTCCATAGTGTAATTAGAGTGCCAGCCTGTGATTCTACATGGAGACCATGACAGTACTCCTGATGTGATCCTGAACAACTGTCAATGGTAATTCAACATTCTTAATTAATATGCCAAGGACAGAAAATAAGCACACAAAGGAAAAATTAAATAAAACACATAAAAACAAAACTGTTAATGCTTGAAATACAAAAAATCTAAATATACAACAAAGAATTGTCGAATTTAAGTGTATGTACATTTTTCTTTCTCATTTTTTAAAGATTATACTAAAACTGTCATGAAGTTTGCATTTTGTTGAATACTTATGAAATTAAGATATCTTCATTTTAACACATTATTCAGTTTTCATAATGACTCAAGTGGTGACAGTTGAATTCGTTCAATAATGTAAGTTATTTTTGTATATTAAAAAGTTTATATTACTAAATTTGTTTCATGTGATTGCAAAATAATATAAAAATTTAATACATTTATTATTGTTTGCTAACAAAAATTTGTATTAGACTTGTTGAAATTATATTTTGTAAAGGAGAATTGCTTCTAATCACACATCTTTCTGAAAGCATCATAGAGAAAATAAATCCAAAAACAAAACTGAAAACATTACAAATTTTTCTTCACACATTTTGATTATTAGCGTTTTTTTGGAATAAAATTTCAAGATCTATGTATTTAGAAACGTAATTTGGAGGTGCATGCAAAGTCAAAACATTACACAAAATGAATATTTGTCAATTGTGTTAAAACATGTATTAGTGAAATCATAACAAAATGAAAAGTGTCAGATGTATTAAAACTTATGGCAATACCTCAAAAACTGGAGCTAAATCTAGTAATAAATATACATATTTTAGACTCTCAAATAGTGGAAAATACTTGGAAATCCAAAATATATTGGCATTCTCTCTAATGCTATGCCTTAGAAACTCTACCAAGATCAGATTTATTTTTATAAATTCTCAATCTCTATGTGATTTTAAAGCATTTGATAGGGAAATTAAGTTAAAATTAGGTTTTCCTAATTGCATATTGTGAGATATATATTTTATATTTGAATACAATGAGTAAATCGCCTTGAAAAGGTATTTATATCATTTTATTAGTTTCTGATAATTGTAATTTAAGCTATATATTTCTATATTTAGAAAATGTAGTTTAAATCATTTAATGATTGCTGTTGAGTTTTTATAATCTCATACACATTTACAAGTATATTTTATGTACTATACATATACTTAAATTTATTTTATATAGCTTTGATATTCATTTTCAAATTAAAAATTTACTCTTTTCATGCAAACTGCTTACAACTATGTGTTTTGTAAAATCAATCAATTCTATCATTTTTGCGTCAACTCATTTTTTTATGAAAATGTGTTAATCTTTTTGTAAATAAAAGTGTTTTCCAAGTTTCATGAAATCTAATTGATTTGGTTTTGAGATGGCATTATGTACTTATTTGTGATTATCAAAATTTACTCATTGACTGAAGAAAAATGTGAATGTTACCATTTTCTCAATAATTATAAAGTTTATATTTTAATTCATAAACTATTAAGCAACTGCAAGTACAATCATTGATTTGTAGAATGTCTTAAAATTTATATTTAAATTAAATATCCCAAAGGCAACTAATTTTTTTCGAAAAGGGAAAACAAATCACAAAAGGAAAATTAAATATCCCAAATGAAAATTATTTTTTTTGAAAAGACAAAACAAATCACCAAAAGGAAAATTAAATATCCCAAAGGCAAATAATTTTTTTCAAAAAGACAAAAGTGGAAATGAATATATCTTTATGCTGAATCTCTGCTAATAAAATTTTGGCAATGCCTTCACACTTTGATTAGTGCTTTTTTTAAATTTCAATTTGTATTATTCAGTAAAAGCATTATAACAAATTATGAATGTGCATTACAAAATAGTACATTACAAATTTCCCCATTTTGTTATACCAACCAAGCAACAATTAAGTGATATTAAAATGCATTTACCATAAATTTAAAATATTTCTTGAATATGCAGCATGAAATTACAATAAGGATATATGTATAGCAAAATAATGAGTGCTTTCTATAAGTTTAAAAATAAAATATTTGAGCAGTGACTATTTTGAAGCTAAATAACGTCAAATGGGGAATGAACTTGTGTGTGAACAGTGTCATTAGATATTTTATTGAACTTCATCACTCAGAGTCATTGTGTAATGCACACTTTTACAATTTATACACAATTGCTAAAGAAATTGCTGTTTTTTACCTCTTGCATATTTGTTTCGATCAAATTTAACACACTTGGAAACACACTCTAATGCAAATAACACATCATTTTGTGTTTGAAATATTTGGCTTTTACATCTAAGAATTATTTTCCTTGAAACATAGTGTTGCATTTTTAAACATTGTTACAACAAATGTGCCTTATTTGAAAATTGGCATAAAAAATATCAGTTTGCCTAAATCCTAGAAATAAAAAATTCTCACTTTGTTCTGAAAACCTGGTCAAAAAAAATTAATTTGCTCAATTTAGCTTTGTCAAAAATATTTTTTCACTAGATGGCATCCAATGGAATTGCTGCATTTCCACAAGGCAAATAGCCATAGCTGTGCCTTGGTGCCTTCTTTGTCTGTCACCTTACTACTTATTATCCAATGCACACCCTTTTAAGCAAGTGTGAAATTAATATTTTGTTTTTCAACTTGATTATAAACACTTGGTCAATTTCATGCTATATTTCCCAGTTGATAAATTATCATTTATATATACTATGTGTGTTGTTTAATTTCCAACCAAATACAAGTCAAAGGTATTATTTTACATTGCATTGTGTGTAATGAATTTATCATCTCATTCACACCTTATTTCCTGTTTATTGTTATTATCCAAGTGTAAAGAATTATTTTACACAATGTCTGTTACATCACAATGTGTGTATATTTAATGCTACATATTTTAATATCTATGGTTTGTTTATTCAATTGTTTGGTAAAACACAATTGATTGCTAATCTATTACACATTCAACACAGCTAATGTGGACATGTATTAGTTAAAATTCCGCCAATTGATACAAATGAATTTTTCACAAGTTAATGATTGCAGATAGCCTGATTAATTACAAAAGCATGTATTACTACTAGTATTGATTTTATTTTGCAAATGAGTTTTAGTTAAATGGTGAATATTATTATTATTATTGTTTAATTATTTTATGCAAATAGTTTATATCCTACATGCACATTATTTAATTAATTAGTTATTTTCACAGTTAAGTCAATTGTTTACATTCTGCAAACCATGTTTTAAAAACACTATCACCTACTTACTATTGTTGCTAAGCCAGATTTTTTATTTTTATACAATCAATGTGTGTGTGTTATACTTTCAATGTGTTAACCTCTTATTTGTAAACATGGAGAAAATTTAGTAATTGATGCATTATGAAAAATTACTGCATTTATATTGTTTTTGCATTGAGTAAGCCATTCCCAATGTAAATACTTTTTCCCAATGCATACCAATGTTTAAATATAATGAGTGTCCTTCCATTCCCACTTTGCTAAAAAAAATTAAATTTAGTTCTACAAGCAGTATTGGTCAACCCCCCATTTTTCAATATGGTCATTTTACATATAGTAACCCAAACCTGATGCATTACAAGGCCATATAAATAGGAAACATAAAAAATCATGGGTGTATCTATGCACTGAATGCAAATTACTTTTCCATAATGAGAGATTGTTATCTGAACACATTACAGTTGTCCACAAATGATCAGCACCATTACTTACCCATCAATGAGATTAATCTACATAAGACAAATACAGCATGTAAGGGCAGCCTTACCTGTTTTGTGAGCCAGGAATTAAATGTGGTGGACATTTATTCACCATTCAATCTTACCTATTTGTGTATTGTGAAAATCATTAAGGAGGATGTGGCCAAGCACTACTCTGGCAAAGTTTATTTGATTTCTGAGGTCAAACTATCATGAACCAATGGAGATGAAGAGAAGTGAGAATGAGTCATTCTGCATCCTACCAGCAAACCAGCTCCAGTGTTTCACACAAAACTTTGTGAAGCAATGTATTCTCAGATGATGAATGAGCTTGCAAATTACAGCAGCATATATGCAAACAATGGATCTGGCTGGGTTGTGAAAACAAAAACAATGTAGGGCTACATATTGCCAAGTATAGGCAAACCTGCACTGGCACATTTATTCCACTACCAGATTGTCTAAAGAAAAACAATTTCCTGGTAAATCCAAAAGGTGGTGATTCCAACCAATGCTTTTTGTACACAGTTTTGATATGTTTGGATCCAGAAGTTGAAAATTGAGATATAGTAACTTGTTTAAATAAATTCAAGCATACTTTAAATGGTAATGGTCTGTCTTTCCCACTCTCTGTAAATGATGTCTGTGTTTTTCAAATCAAATAAAAGTTAATGTGCATGCTCTAAATGCTGATGATGAGAGTTTGGTTCCTGCATACATATTGGAAAAGCATTATGAGAAAATTTATTACTAATTGAAGAAGAAGGTGCAAATAGTCATTATGTGGCATTAATGAATTTGAATGCTTGTTTAAAATATTTCAAAAATACAACCAAGGGTAAGCAGTGTCCTAAAGGTTTATCTTGTGTTAAGACAGAAGAGAATTTGCCAAAGCATTAGAAGAAATGTGGTGGATCCACTGACCCTGAAATTACATTCCCCAGTTAGTCAGAAAAAATTGAATTTAAAAATTATGGAGCAAAAAACTATGTACAAATAATGGCCACATTTGATATCAAGACAATTTCAGAAAAGGTTTATAAGCCCCTAACTAAGACAGAGGCCTCTGCTATTTGCATTGCCACTATGACAGAGAAGGAGCTGCTTTCCTCCCAAGATTTTTCCAGTATGAAATGTCTATCAGAAGCATGAGAATGCTTTAGAAAAATTGCACAGGAATCATTTCAGGCTAAACAAAAACATCACACACTCCAAATTACACATGGTGAGCATACAAGAATGATGGTGAATGCAACATCCTGCATATTTTGTGAAAAACCATTTGAGGCAATTTCAAAAAAACTAATAGTCCATTTTCACTATTGTGGTAAAATTAGAGGTGTTGCCCATAGTGAATGTAATATTTTGCATAGATCACCCAATTTAACTCCTATATTTGCACATAATGCTTCCCATTATGACTTCCATATTTTGTTGAAAATTTTAAAATTGAGGGAATGTGAAAAATTAAGTTGTATTCACTGCACTAGTAAAAACGTGTTGTCACTCAGTGTATCAATTCCTGTTTCAACTTTTGTTGATAAAAATAATGTAACAAAAAATATTTATTGTTTTATAACAGATTGTCTCTCCAACCTAACAAAGAACATTGGCAGTGATAATTATAAATTTTTACATGTGGGCATGAATGATGAAAAGGCAGAGGCATTTAGCAGAGGTAAAGGAGTATTTTGCTATGATTATTTGGATAGTTTTGAAAAATTTAATACACAGCTTCCATTCTTGGTCCACTGGAAAAACTGATTGACTGGGGAAATATCTCTAACATGGGAAGAACTGGACTTTGAGTGGGAACATACCTGGGTTAAAGTTGGCTGTCAGATGCTCAAATGCTTTCAAGATAATTGTATGATGGCAGACACCCTTTTACTTGGCAATGAAATTAGAGAATTCAGATGGAGAGCATGGAAACATACAAGCTAGACCCTGTGCACTTCTTCACAATTTCAAATTATAGCTGGAATGCAATGCTGAAATATATGCAGACATCATTGGACCCCATTGCCAATCTGGATCAGTTGGAATTTATTGAAAATGGAATTTGAATAGGCATATCCAGTGCTTATTCAAGTCATTATTTTTAAGCCAATAACCCAATGGTGGAGGGTTACAAAAGTGGGACAGACTCCACATATTTAATCTTCCTTGATATGAATTCATTATATGGAGCATCCATGTGTGAGTTTTACTCACTGGCAGCCTACTCTGGACAGATGAGAGTCTAGAAAATATACTTGTACACCATCAAAGACAGACAGAGGTTTCCTGGTAATGGTCAACATTCATTGTCCATCACATTTGCATGGAGAACATTCTGATTACCCTTTGGCACCACATAAAATGTGTGTGGATGATGGATTGTTGTCACCATACCAGAAGCATATAAAGACCACATTAAATTTAAAAATGGGAAAAGTACTGAAATTAATGCAAACATTTTTTGATAAAAAGAATAAATAGTACATTATGAAGTTCTCAAATTTTATATTGCACAGTGTCTAAAAGTGACAAAATTCCACAAAGCACTGCAGTTCCAGCAATCACAATTTTAAAAGCCCTACAATGATAAGAAAAGCTGCCAAGAATTACTTTGAAAAGAATTTTTATAAATTAATGTCAAACACAGTATTTAGGAAGACTATGGAATCTCTCAGAAAACAGTGCATAGTCAAGTTTGTCAGTGATCAGGAGGCTGCTGAAAAATTGATTAAGAAACCCAAATTTAAGTCATTCAATATAATTTCCAAAAATCTAGTGCAGGTCATGTTACAGCATAAAGAGATCAAGTGGATGAAACCAAATTATATTAGTCAAACTATTTTAGATGTATCCATATTACAAATGTTTTGATTCCACTATGATGTTATGAAGGAGGCATTAAAGAATCAAATTTCCTTATTATACAGCAACCCAGACTCTCTCCTGTATAAAATAAAGAGTGAAAATTTATATGCCAAATTGCCAGCTATAGCCAGTCATTTTGACTTCTCAAATTATCTGAAAGATTCACCATTGTTTAGTGAGGTAAATAAGAAAACTTATTTAAAGGTTAAGGATGAGCTGGCAGGCAGAATACTAACACAGATGGTGGCATTAAAATCAAAAATGTATTCTGTAAAATATAGATGCAAGTAGTTGGTTTTCAGCCTTAAATCTAGTGCAAAGGGCGTTACAGGGGTTGTGAAAATGACCATGAATTTCAATGTTTTCAAATGAATTTTGGATGGCAAAAAAATTCTCCAGCAAGAAATGGTGATGATTTATAGCCATAACCATGATATCTCTATCAAGAGGATGAACAAAGTGGTGCTAACACCTTACAATGATAAGAGATATTTGCTGGATCATTACCAAAGTTTTCCATATAGTCATAAAGGTATAGACTGAATTTACATGTATTTTACTAATTTTCCCTTTAGATATTCCACAATCTTTGATTAAATGCCCTGTAAATGAACCATCTACAAGCAGCAGCAGCAAAAGATCTTGTTTAGATATATGAACATTATTTTGTACACAAATTTAATAATTATTCCCATGATAGTGAATTGCCTCTGCCATCTCACTCTGCCTCTGTACTTGCTCCATGCTTCTGTATATGGTAAATGTAATTGGTCAATTTATGGTTAATAATGTTTTACCTGCTTAGATGTAAGTATTTTTCATTTCTTCCACACAATGCATTTCCCTCCATTCATTCATATGTTTGTGCAAAGTACACTACTATGTTAAATCTCCACCACAACAAAAGCATATGACCATTTTAATGTATAATAAAAGTAATTAAATATTTATTGATTGAAAAAACGCCTCTATGTTGAACTCCACCATAACAAAAGTGCAAACTTTAGAGATATAAATTAATTAATGGAAATATTTAGCTCTGTCTGTCACTATTTTATGATGCCCAACTGTATTGAATGAAAAAGAATGCCTCCATTTGAAAAATTCCGCTACAAAAAAATGTATGTATGTTTTAAACATATAAGAAATTAACAAGAATATTTAGCTGTCTGTCACTATTTTACAATGCCCAGTTGTATTGAACAAAAAAGAATGCCTCCATGTTAGATATTCCATTACAAAAAATGTATGTGAGTTTTAATTTATAAGCAATTAATGGAAATATTTAGCTCTGTCTGCTACTATTTGTGATGTTTTCTGGTTTATTGATTGAAGAATGTCTTTACATTAAAGTGCTATAAACATTTCACTGTGATGTGTGTGTTCTATTGCTATCTCATTCACAATGCCCTTTGACTGATAATTGCAAAATGCTTTTACTCATGCTTATTGACTTCTCACAACAATTCTCAACACACATAACTCAAACCTCCCCTGTGTGTGGGTGTGTAATTGCAAAGAAAATAATGGTGGGCGTTGATTTCTCTCTATCTCTAATTAATTTCTAGTTTAGCATATGTTTTACAATATATTGTATGTGCTTTCTCTCAATATACACTCTGTTGGACACTGTGTGATTCTCGAGTCTTGTAACCCTCCATCAGATGAATAAGCCTTATTGAAAATTATCTATGCATGGGAAACAAAGATGGTGGTTGATGACAATATATGAACTTACATCAACAACAACAACATTGATGATGATAAACTAATACAATAGACAAATTTAATATTGTGTGATATATTATTATTATAAGCAAAGTGGGGGAATAAATTACATTTTTGTCTTGTCTTAAACAAGTGTGGGTTTTACCACACACATTTATTAAATATTAGAAATCGCAAACTAGTTTGTTTCTTCTGAAAAATTAATTTTGTCTTTGTTTTTTATTATTGGAATAAGGCTTTAAGCATTTATTATGTGTTTAATTCAAACATTTTGCTAACATGGAATTTTTTACAATGGAAAATAGCAACATATTTGAAAAAATGACGGGTTTTGTAAATGCAATGTAATGCCAAAAACGAATTAAATATTGTACATAGAAGTGGTTAAGCAATTGGGAAACACATGGAAATTTTGTTATTATAAAACACACAAGTGTAAGCCATGTGAATAATGTGCAGTATAGCAACCGAATCATGTAACATAATTAATCACTATAGCAAAACATGGTGTGAATGTAAACTAAATTGAGCCATCATGATATGTATATGAATCATTGTAAATCGGCCCCAACATGTCACAAAAATGAGTCAGTAATTACATTGGAATTATCAATCATTTAGTAATATCTCTGTCCACTAGATGTCATTACAAACCCTCCCTCAATATTCACCACCTCTCACATGACATGTGACGTTACAAGCTATTCACCAATCAGAATCATTTTTGTGAGCTAGCATGGAATCCCCATTTACTACTCATAAGCCATATTTTCACAATTTTTGACATTCAGGTACTTTTGTATTTCTGTCAACAAATGTATCTTAAGTTCTCTATCTACAACATTTGAATGAAAATTGCTCAAAAATGGTCCCTATGTGGGACTTTTAATCAAGCAGTGTAGCCCATTGTCTTAGCTAATTAAGTATGCATGACTTTTGAGGGTGCACAACACCATAAATTTGGTATCGAAATGATCAGTGTCAAAAGATCTTTAATTCCGGCAATTTTCTGATTTTCAATGTAAAATCAACTCTGATTGGTTTAAATTATGAAGTTTAAGAAATTCATACCCTCTCGACCAATCATGGCCCAGCTTACATTTGAGCCTCAGTGGCTCTTACTTCCATGTTTATAGTTTTTCAAAGATATGTCACTGAATTTTCAGTTTTCATAAGTTTATAGGACGTTTTCCACAGTATATCCTCTCAACATTTATTCAAAGTTGGTGAAAAAGGATCATGATTTTGGAACTTGCAAGACAAGGGAGGGCGCAGAAACGCAAATGTAATCCACAACAAAATCAAAAGAAATTTGATGATGATGGAGAACCTGGTTCAAAACAACCTAGAATTTCTGTGTCCTTTGCAAACATACCAGAGCAAGATGCATTACTAGAAACAGTAAATGCTACAAGGTATGAAATAATGGATATAGAGCTACTGATCAACTTGAATTGAGCTATTGATATATGTGAATTTTGACAGGACTCTTCTCGAAATTTTAGTTCAAGTGCTGCTATGATCAAGGATACTGCATATGCAGGGAACATTCAATTTGTAGATGCTATCTAAGAAATTGGTGGGAGAGATTTTGTGCATCAATGAATATGCCAGCTCCACCAACTATTCCAGCATGGTTGGTCATCATCACAAATATTCATTCTGAAGCCACAGAATTATCATCTGAGTCGAAAGCTGGTGCTGTCGAAGTTTACAAAAATTATCAGCCTGAATTGAATGGAGAAGCTGTAGTAAGTTGTGATGGTTCATGGCAACACCGTGGTTTTCAAAGTAAGACTGGTGCAGCTATGGTGTTAACTGTGAATGGGGCGAAATCTAACGTGATTTACACTGTTGTATTGTCAAATTATTGTGCCAATATGCCGAGTTGAAAGATGAGCAGAAATTTAAAAAATGGCACAAACAACATTGTACTGATGAACAGTGTTTGAGAAACTACGAAGACAGTGGAATGGAGCTGCGTGGTATAGATACTGCATTTCAACGTTCTAAAGAACTTCATTGCCTGAAGTACACAGGCTACCTAGGGGACGGAGATTCCAAAAGCTATTCCCAGTTGTCAAAAGCTGATCCACCACTATATGATAAGCCTATCATAAAATTGGAATGTACAGGTCATATTCAGGAATGCATGTACCACTGGTGTAAGAAAGCAGTTGACCAAAACTAAGGGAAAAAGTTTTTTAAAATGTTTAAGAAAAATTATCAACAAATTCACACAATTAATAGGATTTGCAGCATTATTTATTTCGATCTAGTGATGAGAATCTAGAGATCTTGCTAGGATCATATTAACATTGCCTCGCCTTAGCGTAATTGAGAGAGACTGTAAAAATCTAAAGGGAGCAGTAGTCACATCTCTATTGTGAACTTTCCGCTAATCAGCAAAGTGAATACAATATCGCAAAGACGATTAGGTCGACCAATTCAGTCACCTTTGCTGCTGCAAGTAAGAGAATAGTCTCCATAAATATCCAATGTCCCATTCTGACAAGAAGGGCACTTTCTAGATTCTTAATAGAGCGGGAGACCTAACTGGTAATGAGCTACTGCCTGATATTCAGAGGGAAGAAGATTGAGGACAAATGCTCTCAGCGGCATAGCAGTAAACCATGCCCAGAAGCCTCGACAGTAAGAGAGCGCAATCTATCTTGGTCGCGAACTTCAATTGCTTGACTAAAAAATTTGTCATAACGAACTTTGTCAATATTGTATTGAAAAGCTTTCTGGGTGCAGTCCTGAGGTAATTCTTCTGACCTAGTTATGGAAAAGAAAAGAGAGATAATTACTGAAATCCATAGAACTGGTAATATCTGGATTGGTGAGCTGCTCAACCAAATTTTGAGCTTTAAAGACTGCAGGCGCATAAGTGACTCTATCAGAGCCTCCTGTGAGAAAACAAAAACTTGAAGAAATCCAATGATATTGATTCAGTTGAAGAGGAATTTATCTCTAGTAGATTTTAAACTCAAATTATAGTAGTATTACTTCGAGTGACGCCCTTCCCACTTTTTTCTGATTGGTCGAGAGGTCGAGTGACGCCCTTCCCACTTTTTTCTGATTGGTCGAGAGGTCGAGTGTAGGCCGTTCCACTTTTTTCTGATTGGTTGAGAGGGGTGGCCTTTGACCTGAGACGTTGTGGATATTGGCGGGGGGTGTTTTACTGACGTCATGCA
>CABFPE010000959.1:143158-153933 GCA_900660155.1 Hofstenia miamia | reverse complement strand
ATATATATATATATATATACGTTTAAGATGTTATGCAAAATTTTCGAAGTAATTATTCAAAAAAATATGTTACTACTACTGTAGCTGTAGCTATTTCAAGTAAAGCATAAACTGTAAAATATCTAATTTTCAAATTGAAAAGAGTTACATTTTCTTTGTATAACTTTTACGTTTCAATTTTGCACTTACATGTGATGCTAAAAATTAGTTATTTATTGTATTGTATACCAAACACTTTAATCCTCATTTTTCCATTGTTTTATTTAGAAGCTATTCATTTTTATTTTTCTACGAAAACCTTGTAAATTGTTTTTTGTGACAATAACTCTAAATTCAATTTCGCAGAAGATGATAAAGGTTGCTTCCTTTTAAAAAAAATTCTATATTCATTTTTAAAAGCACATTCGAATATTTAATTTTTGAGTGTTTTTGTTAAACCAGGACAAAATTAATCTGTAGTTCAATTCTTAGTTTGGTCACTTAGTGAATTGAACACTACACGACAAGATTTATGAAAAATGTCATGTACAAGTTTAAATAAAAATTTACTTTTTATAATTTCAGAAAAATGAACAATGTAATTTCTGTATACAAAGTGGTAAAAATGGCGATTTCATGCAAATATTTAAGAAAAGTTGTAATATACATAAACAAGATGTATTTTTTATTAAAATGTTGATTTCTGTAAAAAGAAAAATTTGAAATTCAATATGACTTTAACTGTGTTTCGATACGTAATGGAGTTTGAATTGAAAATAACTTAAATCCGATTTGAAAAACTATTTAGTGATAAAGCACTGCATAATATGAATTACGTATTAAAAATTGACATGGATTATTAATAATAAATATATGGTTAATGCATTTAGTACATTATTTCTAAATAAGTGACTTATTTTCACTGACGTAGAGAGAAGTTTCATTCGCAATTCCTAGCTTAGTATGCGCTGTTATTGCAAAACGCATCCTTATTTAATTAAATCGAAACAATAATTCTTTCAATTAGGCTGGGAAATTTTCTAAATTTAATTCTGACCAGTAAGTGTATTATTAAAGTATTACACATTGCAGCACGCCATCTAGCGAGTATTGAGACACTGTTGTTCAGAAAGGATAACGCTTAAAGGAAAGTTTAACTGTCAGTCAATAATGTCCGCAACAACTTTATCCCCCGGTTCTCAATCACCACATCCTCCGGTTCGATTAGTTCGTAGCCATGAGGGTTGTAGTAGAGCCCCTGATAATAGTAATCGGATGCTTCTTGACCCTAAAAGACCAGTTACCCGCTCACTAAGTGGGAGGATTAAATATAGTCTGGATAGCGCACTATTATGCAAAAACTTACTTTCTCCACGCTTTGCTCGGCGAGAAAGGCCAGATTGTTCTCCAGAAACTAGCAGCGCTTCGGACGATGAGCTAAAATTACATAACGAGGATGAAATTGACATTTTGGCCTTTGCACGATCTGTCGATGCCCGTTCATTAAACAGTGATTGTATTTTAGTGCCAAAGGGGAAGTACCTTGGGAGGATTACCCTGAAGCGTCTACGTAACAAATCTCGAACACAAGAAGTTGCTGGGATTATTACACAAGATAATGACTCACTCCTCAAAGACGATTCCAAGAGTGAATGGAAAATTAACAAAGAGGTAAGGTTTCCATTTTAAAACTTAAAAAAATTAATTCAACAATATACTTATCTCAGATTGTTCATGTGCATGGAATTAGACATTATTTTATTGTAAAACTACATAATTATATATAATGGTAATACTAGTTTTGATAACTATTAATGTTCGGAGTTTGAATTGAAGTACGGTTGTATAAATGATTTCCTAATTACGTTTAGAGGACTGGACGTTCCATTTCACATACATTCTTACTAAGCAATAGTATAACAAATACTTATGCTTTCATTATTTTGACACTTGAATTGGTTGTTTCCGTCAAGTAGTTGAGCTTTGTTGGTATATTCGTACATTTCACCTACTTTCGTGCAACTGCGGCTTTCAATGCGCACATTTATGCCAAATTCTTACTCAAGCATTTTTAAAAACAAGGGACTTACACACATTCATATAAAATAAGAAAGGTATTTAAATTCCAATGCCTAATTAACTCAAATTGATTCTTTTTAGAATAGGAAGTTTGTCGAAATTTTTTTAATAAAAATGAAATTCAAATAACTTGCAAAAATGGTTGTAGATGAATAGCTTGATTATACGATTAATTAAAATGACAGTATTCTGTTATTCTCAGTATGGAAAAATAATTTATGTGAGAATACATGTATGGTATGCATGCAGTCTCTTTATCTATACCCTAATAAATTGCCGGTATATCGAATGTTATTTTTGTCTTTGGATTTTGCTATCTAATGGATTATTGATGAACGTAAACATACTGTAATTCATAAATCAATATCTTTTACCAGGAAAAGAGCCCACTTTTGTACATTTTATGACTATTTAAAAAAACGAAATTTATTAACATTCTTTGCTTAAAAAATCAAAACTATATTTCAAGATACAAACGAATAAGGATACGTTTTTTACTATTTTACGAAGCTCATGCAAACCCTGCGCACTGTGTAGTAGGCCTATGAATTACTACAATTTTGCAAAACTTGACTCTTACTTCTTTTTAAAAATTATAAAAAAATTTCATTTCATATCAAATTTTAAAAATTTTTTATCGACAGAAAAGAGCCGCTTAAGAATTTTCATTGTGACCAACATTTATTTATAAAACTTCGTTCCTTGAATTAGGATAAACATGAGAAATCAAAAATAAGTAATTAATTGTTAATGTTTTGTTTGCTTCTTAATTTGTCGGTAAATTTGTCTTCGGTTCCGTAATTAAAATTCTAGGCGTTTCGTCAAATAATTGCAAAGTCAAATAAAATCGAGAATTTGCGATGAGGCTTTATTTTTACTTTTATTTCGCCATAAGAAGTTATTATAAAATACGACACAGAAGTCAGTGTGAAATTCTGAAATATATTCCACATTTCCTCTGAACAATTCCAATGTCAAGAGGGTGATTGATGAAGCAAAGCATTTTATGGTCTGCGCATACTAATTGACAGTGCTGGATTCAATGTACGCGTACTTGTGCTCTGTATTGAAATCTACGACTTATTCTAGTTGACGGACGCTTGTTACTTCTCCACCAATGCATTACGACACTGTTTTTAATTCTGCACCTCTCTTAAAGCTATTAATTAAATCGAAATTTTATTTTTCAAAATTCCCTATTGCTTAATCGATTCTAAAAATTATTTGTGCGTTTTCAGGTCGTTGTTCGCTATGCTGATACCTTGGACTAATGACAGGTTTGACAGACATTTCATTCGTTTTCCCTGGCATTTCAGGAATTTTACTACGTGGTAATAACAATTAATGTATATTATTATTGACAATTTGACAACGTGTTCTAATATAGACGTTCTGGTACTACTGAGCGTGATTTCGACTGAACCTGCATTAACTCAAAGTGAAAATTTATGAATTCGTAAGCATGCTTACCTCACTTTTCTGGTTATTATCAGCCTTCTTTCATCAATTACAAACAATATAGTTCATCCTGTTAGTAATATAAAACTCCACTTCAATGATAAATTTTCACAATTATCTTTTCATCAGTAGATACATTAAAATTTTGAAGTTTCAAACTGTCTATCACCACAGGATTCTTCTGCATAAAGCTTTGCACGTATAATGTTGAGTGGTATATAAAGTTAATGCTGGTGAAAAATGCTTTTCTCCAACTCTATTGGTCATTATTTTTATGCAAATAGAGAAAAATGAGAGTACAAATAATATATCAAATGATAATTTGGCTAGATTTAAATTATACATAATTCAGAAGTTTGAATAAGCCACCGATTGGGATGCATTAGAATCAAGCCAGCTGACAGAATTGAGAAATTTCAGTTCAGTAATCATTACAAAACTAACTTGATTTATCACTCTGGATTATAAGAGTATAGAATACAATTA
This sequence comes from Hofstenia miamia, assembly GCA_900660155.1. Lineage (NCBI taxonomy): Eukaryota > Metazoa > Xenacoelomorpha > Acoela > Hofsteniidae > Hofstenia > Hofstenia miamia. The sequence goes on along the minus strand of CABFPE010000959.1, from coordinate 149,931 downwards.
TAAATTAACTTTACAAGTTCAAAAAAGAGATTAGAACAGAATTGAAGTTAACAGAAGAAATTTGCTATCAGAATGAATGTATTAACAGAAGAAATGAGCAATCCAATCGTTATTTATTCAGTGTTCGGTATATAAATGCAATTTTCATGGTCTTCTCAACACCAAGCTAAGATCTAAGCTTTACATACGTAAAATTGAGTGTGGAAAACTGATATTCCAAGCCATCTATGCTTGTAGACGCGCTTAGCAGGGGATATGCGAACTTAACCAAAACCTCTGGAAAACTTAGTCTGATACCCAACTTCCACCACGATGTTGCTGAAACCGTTTCGTATTCGTCCCAGAGTTTTTCCATAAAAGGTGCTTCACGTGCAAGAAACGTAGAACTTGTGGGAAGCCACTAGGACATAGCTCTCGAATAGATTCCATTGCCGGGTGCATTTCAATTGGCATAAGTGGCTGACCTTGGTGTCGATGGTTAAGGAAATTTACTGCCGAACAGGCGCCGAAATAGTCTCGGTCATCCGTTTGACCACATGCTCTTTATAATGACCTGGACAATTAGTTAGTAGCTCATTCATGTGAAGAAGTAGTTATTAGTTGCATTTCTGATAACAATGGTGTTAATAGAATGTGTATATAAATTTATTTGGAACTAGCCCTCTTATTGAGGGCTCAACCCACTTTGTTAAATTAGATTGGGGGTGTAGCCTACCTTGTTAAATTTATATTAGTATTCAAGTTTTGGATTTTATTTGTTGAGAATATAAATTATCGTCAAAATCTATCATGAAAATACAAAACTCAAGATAAGAGCCCTTTGCCAATTACTTAGGAGTACAACCCTGTTTCTAATATATGTAAAACAATTTCAAAAAATGCTATTAAATGAAATACATTTTTGCCGAAAAACAATAAACTAGTTAGCATAGTTATGCATACATTTGATTCATCTGGAGCTCCATGGAGATTGGGATGCCCACGGAAATTATTGTAAGGTAGGGGTGTGGAGGAATAAAAATTCTGCACCATGGACAAGCATGTGTGCAAGACCAGAAATATATGCATGTAAGCGGAACCATTGGGACTGGTATTGATATATTGAACACGGGACTAGAAATTGGAGATGACTAAGAATGCATCACTTCTCGGCTAAATTTTGTCAACTTGTAAATTCTTGTCCCAAATTTGGTCAATTTCAAACCAGCTAGTTGGTATTTTCATGACGTTATATAGTTAATTAGAGTGAGAGTATGATTCTTTATCCCGTTACGTAATGGTATAATCCAAGTATTACTACTCAACTAAATCTCATCTTAATTGGTCGGCCGACTGCTTGTCTCCATTTCTTAATAAATACCAGGAAAATTAGCTTTGAAAATAAAACTTTGTTCAAACCAGAAAATCTTAGGTAATCTCATAGCATTGGGGCAAAGCGGGTCAGCATAATTGCACGAATAGAAAGATGCGATATGCGTACTTTATAGAGTTACATAGATGCAAGCCAGTCACTTTGGTCGCATTACTTTGTCAATCACACTCGAAATTCATTTTACGAATTTATTGATTTCGTCTGTGAATTTTTATCAAACATGTCAAACGAGATAGAGATCAAAACCATGTAAACTCAGGAGATCAATAAAATAATTCAAGGTATTCTCCACTCCATTAATTATGCTTACTTTTGTTTTCGACACAGTTGTCATGCATTTATGCTTCAGTGAACGATATTAGTGCAAATTTAATCAATAGCGCAAACAGATCTGAAAGCAAAGAGGGTTGACCTACATAGCAAAAGGCGCACATCTCAACTTCCATCGTAGTCATTTATGAAAAAATTTTGGATTTTGTTTTTTTTAATTGTTCTATGGCATCCTTAATGGATGCAATTATGATTTATTTGTTGTTATTTACAATTTTCTATGCAATACACTGATCGGTACGATGTGTTTCAATTAATTATGTTGTTTTAAATGGCTTTGAGAATACAATATGGTTTGGAGCTAAGATCTGTAATTCGACATAACCTAGTCAGGACTTTTTTGCATTGAAGTAGTTACATGAATAGTAAAATTCATTGATTTAAATTATATATTATTAAAAATTGTTTATGTGAAACTTTAAATAAACATCAATTCATTGCATTAACATACTTCTTATAAATGGGCTAAAGAAAATCTTCGAAATTTTTTCACAATTTCTTTTATATCTTTTAGTAAAAAAGTCAATGAATGTTATTTAAATAGGTCAGAAATTGAAAGATTCCTCATTACCTATGAGAAAAAGTAATAAATTACAAGAATCATTTTCTTTATAACTTCTTAAGAAGTATTTCTTAATAGTTAATAGAACATAAACCAAAGCTTTGAAATTGACTTGGTTATTAAATACTTCTGCTGGTAATCAGCTAAATAACCATTTTAATTAAGGTGAAGCTTTAAATACAGTTTTTTTGTATAAGAATGAATTCCAGGTGTTCAGATTTCAAAAAAACGGCCGCATAAAAGTTAAAAAAACACATTTACATCTAAACGAAGACGTGTGGATAATAATTTCCAACTTTTGTTAATGATCTTATATCAGCTTAGGTTTAAGGTTTATATAGGAGTGTTGGGATCAGTGGTGTATACGAAGGGGCATGGTGGAAAAAATCATAATTTTTATTACTCTTTTTAGTATGTCACAGAGTACTTTGGGACTACTGTCAGCAGTTACAAGCAATTTTTCAATAGTTTATTAGTTGACAAATATACGTTGTGTCACAGAACAAAATGTGGCCAGCATATTTAATTAGATTGAAGTTAAGGCTTGGGCAATTACCCATTCTTAAAATCAAGCTATTAAGATCCATTACATTTTCTATATTTTCCATTCTATATATTATATTAATATAGGTTGCAGACAGACTAGACACTCTGTTAGTGTAATGGATAATGTAGATCAGTAGTTGATATTTCATTTGGATATATGCTTCTTAAAATGAACCTACAATCGTGCTGCTTTTAAGCATTCATAAGCATATATATATATATATATATATATATATATATATATATAAACAATAGAACTCTGAGCTTCATATATAACAACACTTAATATTACAGATATTTAATGCATGTTCTAAATTAAATGTAGAAAAGAACTAGTAGTTTTCTGTCTGTTTAATAATTTAGATTTTTCAGCATGGTTAATAAATATTGTTTCAGAAATTCTTTCTGTACCACTCCTTGATGTATACAGCTAATCGACGGAGTAGTAATTGGTTAAAGAGGTTGAAATCTAAAAATATTTTTTTATTCATCTTATATATATATATATATATATAAATGTCGCTTAGTTTCTCCGATGTAAGAATATTTACATTCTTCACAATCATATTTATATATAATGGAAGAAACTAGACATTTTTGGATGGTATCTTTGTTCGGGAAAATATCTTGAGTCTTTAAAGAGTACAATATTGGTTTTATCATTGATTTTTTAAGCGTTTTGTTAATGGTCGAAACACTAGATTTAAGTTTTCTAATGTTTGAATCGATATATGGTAGTTTCCAATAAACAGGTTTTAGTACGTCTCTTACTTTCTGTTCTTCACTGTGAGCTGGTGCTGAACTAATTGCTTTACCTATGTACGTTTTAATAATTTTGTGTGAGTAGCCATTTTTTTCCAACATTTCATATAAACTATTTATTGAATTAATTAGACTTTCATAATCAGATGATATTCTGATTATTCGATAAATTAAGCACTTAATTGTGTTGATCCTCTTGTTAATTCAATTAAGCAGCTGTCAAAAGATGAATCTATTTATGTATCAAGGTTTGATAAAGGCAATGGAGTGTTAGTAACAGATCGTTGTAAATATATAGAGAAAATGAATAATATTCTTAATGATAAAACCAAGTTTAAGAAAATAGTTAATAACATGCGAGTAAAGAAAAATGTTTTTATTCATGATGAAGAAGTGCTTAACAAAATGTTACTAAATATGGTTAAGAACAAAGAATTATCAGTTGATTTGCAAAAACTTTTTCGAAGTACTGGATGTCAACCACCACGAATGTATGGTTTGCCAAAAATACACAAAAATCCTGAAGATCCGCCATATAGACCAATCCTATGGTAAATTCAGCAATCTTTTGTTTATCACAGTGGTTGGATGAATTTTGAAAAAGTATATGTCCAAGATATTTATATTAAAAGATACATTTGATTTTTTAGAAAGATTACAAGATATTTTTAAAGTTAACAAAGATAAATAAAAAATTATGGCAAGCTACAATGTAAAATCATTGTTCACAAATATCCAGTAAAAAGAACAATTGAACATATTCTTTCATTAATACCAGAAGATCAAATTCCAATTTCGCACAATGTCCTAAGAAAATTATTAATTATTGCTTGCTTAAATGTAAAATTCACATTGAATAATATTATATATGAGCAGATTGAAGGCATGGCTATGGGATCACCCTTGGGTCCAACAATGGCTTGCTTTGCAATGGACATTGTTGAATCAACATTCGAAAACTTAAGAATAGCTAAACCTCTAAGCTGCCATCGATATGTTGATGATATTTTTGTTGTTTTTTAAAGATCTAATGATATTGATAATTTTTTACAACATATTGGATGTGTTGAAGAATTGAAGTTCACTGTTGAAAAAGAAAAATGCAACCAATTGAATTTTTTGGATGTAACAATAACTAACAGTGGAAATGGTTATAAAACATCTCTCTTTAGAAAAATAACGGACACCAGTTTATACATCCCAGCACAATCATATTGCGATCCTAGATATAAAATCAACACAATTAAGTGCTTAATTTATCGAATAATCAAAATGTCATCTGATTATGAAAGTCTAATTGATTCAATAAATAGTTTATATGAAATCTTGGAAAAAAATAGCTACTCACACAAAATTATTAAGAAGTACATAGATAAAGCAATTAGTTCAGCACCAGCTCACAATGGAGAACAGAAAGTAAGAGACGTACTAAAACCTAATTATTGGAAACTACCATACATCGATTCAAACAAAGATACCATCCAAAAATGTCTAGTTTCTTCCGATTTATATAAATATCATTGTGAAGAATATAAATATTCTTACATCGGAGAAACTAAGTGACATTTTATAACAAGAATTAATGAACACCTTTCGGGACACCTAAGATCAGAAGTTTATACACATTTACATCAACCAAGACCAGAAAATTTTAATATAATCATGAAAACCTCAAATACTAAAATCGCAGAAGCAATATTTATTAACCATGCTGAAAAATCTAAATTATTAAACAGACATAAAACTACTAGTTCTTTTTTACATTTATTTTAGAGCATGCATTAAATATTTATAATATTAAGTGTAGTTGATTGTAAATTTATAATTTGTATATCTGATGATGATTTAGTAAATCGAAACCGGTTAAATATATATATATAATATATATAATATATATTATAAATATTCACGACGATTAAAACTCTATAAACATATTGAACCTTGAATATTATGACTGATCTATACAGCATCGCAGTTTGAAATTTCCGACTATATCAAACGCCTTCTTTGATCAAGAGCACAAAAAGTGGATTGTAAAAAAAATTTTTTGCATTACACAGTATAGATTAGCTGTTTAAATTTTTATAATAGAAGTTGCATTTCCTTTCCATGAAAAAAGTTTTTTATTCTTATCCAGAGCTCGATCTATAGGATCTAGCAATCACAATCCCTATATATGTTTTTTGTATCCAGTGCTTATATATATATATATATAAGTTTGCTTTTCAAATCCAAAGTTGGAGTTGAAAAAGTTAGAGATCTAAACATACCGGTTATATAATATTTCGAAGGAGTAAAAAATTTTAAAATGAGTTTCAAAGCATCACTACCATATGATCAACGTACATTGATGCGTACAAACTTATGGAATGTTACACATTAACGTGCCAGTCGGTAGCTTTCCACTTAGTGCGAAAACATTACAGTGGCCCAGTGAAAATTATCTATATATGGACGTTGCTATAACATACTTTCTGTAGGATGTGAACTGTGTATAGGTTTATATTGCGAAATAGTCACCTCAAATTTTGAATATATTTCACTTAAGAAATTTCAAACATTTTCCAATACAGACATACTTAAGAGAATTATAAAGAAATTTTAATTAAAATGAATTAGCGTAAAAATATAAATGCTAAAATCTCATTGTGCTTGTCAATTAACAGATTAAAAATATTCCACAAAATCAATAAAAGATGCATAATTTATCATTTGTAATTATTTGGCACTCTTCTTTTGGTGAAATGAATCATTAAGATCCACATTAGAACTTTAGTGTAAGAATCAAAAGAATCAAACTCACGGCGTTGCTAACTGACGAACTAGAACATGAAGTGGAATTCTTCTGGAAACAAAGGAACTAGAATTTAGAAAGAATATAGAACTAGCTAGCCGAGAAATTCTCAACATATCTCTGAAACTAAATATACAATCATTTTAATCCATTGAAATTATGATTCAATGATGAAATTTAATTATTGGCAAGTTGTATTTAGTGAAAGTTCATTATAATACCATTCTCTTTCGAGTTTAGTAAAATAGCTGTGGAAGCATCGCAAGTGATTCACTATCAATTACTGTATTGAATTAAGTCATGCGATTTTTTGATAGCCATCATACATTTTATCAAAATATTTTCCATTTTGCATTTGGAAATAAATAAATATATATATATATATATATATATACCTGTCTCTTATA
>CABFPE010000959.1:104222-114846 GCA_900660155.1 Hofstenia miamia | reverse complement strand
GTCATGCTTTTGTGCAAAGTTTAGAGTTTTTATACACCAATTAAATGTCTTTGATAGAAGCATACGATGTTTTGAATTTAGGTTAGTTAAAAGAAAAGAGCAGTATTGAAAATGAGATAAACAGAAAGCATGTATTAGTTGTTTATGATAATTGCTTGATATCACATTGTGTAAGTGATAAAGATATTTAATGCCTGCAGTCATTATTTGAATCTTATTCAGTAGAAATTTTTCAAATGTAAATTCCTTATCTATCTCCACTCCTAAATAACTGACTGATTCACTTTGCTTTATTGACTCATTATTTATCTTTAGTTCTATATCATTAATTAGATTTCTTTGTGCCAATTAGAAAATCAGTGCCATTCATATGGACCTGGCAGGAGCAGGAGGAACTGGACAATATCAAAGAAGAACTGGCAAAACTACCATCCCTCAACACACTGGACTACAATGAACAATTCATATTATATTGAGACACAAGCAAAATAGCAGTAAGTATGACATTGGGACAAATGAAAAATGGAAAAGAAGTACCCATTCAGTTTTTCAGTTGCAAGCTGAGAGCAAGCAAAGAGAACTACAGCTTTACCAAGGTAGAGATGCTCGCATTGATTGAGAGTATCAAGAAATTTCGCCATTTCCTAATCAGTAGGAAATTTAGAGAATGAACAGACAACAGCAGATTAGCCTGGCTAAAAAAGTTTTCTGGGGATAAGTCCAGAATAGTGTCATGGTGGATTGAATATTTAAATGAGTTCACATTTATGATTGAGCACAGGAAAGGCACACTGCATAACAATGCGGACTTCTGGACATCACTGCCAGAATATCAGAGAGATGCAGTGAAAATAGATGGAGAGAGGAAACAGTTCCAATTCTTACCACACACTGAGTACAAAGGACTGCCAGAGATAAACGTGGATAAGAAAGGCCAAGCTGTACTACTGATACTAATGAAGGAAGACATATCTGAAAAAGAAATAGTGGATAAACAAAGAGATGACATAATCCTTGGCAAAATCATAAAAAAGATAGAAGAACCTCAGACAACACTATCAAAAATAACAGCAGGATATTATGAATGCTACAAATGGAAAATCAACAAGAATGGATTACTATACATCAAAGCCAGCAACAACTGGCTTCCTTAACAACAAACAAAATTTTCTGACACTAAGGGTGCCACTAGAAAAAATCATTGCAACTCAACCAAATGAGATAGTCCACAAGGATCTCAAAATGCTATCAAAGGATGCAGAAGGCTACCAATATCTACTGGTGATGGTAGACAATTTTACAAAATATGCAAGAATGGTCCCAATGTGGACTACCACAGCAGAACTGGTACTAAAGGAATGGATACTACAACTCAGGCTGATGGAGACAATCATAACAGATAAGGGGCCCCAATTTGAGAGTGGACTTTTTCAGGAAATGGCAAAACTCTTGGAAATTGCAAGTGAACAGACAACTGCATATCACCTGCAGGCCAATGGAGCAGTGGAGCAACTCAATCAGACACTAATCAAGCTAATCAGAGTAGAAACATCAAGGATAGGGGGAAGTAGATGGAGAGAAGTCATTGAAATGATCAAATATTACTATAACACCTCTATGCACGCAATGACTGGAGTCTCACCATTCAAGGCAATGTTTGGAATAGAACCAGCAATGCTGCTTTCAATGCAATATACCAACTACAGTGGAAAGCAGGACAATTAATACGTAAAACAATTGAAGAACCAAATCACAGGGATACACAAAACAATGTGCCACAATATAAAAAAATCAGCAGTGAGACAGCAGCATAATTACAATAAAAAAATTTACAGTCACACACAGAAGGTAGGAGATAAGGTATACACATTCACACTGATCAAACTCACAGACACTGAACAATGAATATATGTTAGACAATAATAGACTACTACATTTTCAAAACCTAAAGGGAGCAACTGTGGACATTGAAGAAACAAAGATAGATGAGAACACTGAATTCAAAAATATGCTTAATTAACAGCAATGAAATTATATATGATATGTATGATTTAGATAGCCTACATGAAGAAGAATTTGATGATGAATACACAGAAGACATTGGAGATGATAACTTGAGTCTGAGAGTGCTGCCCCAAAGGACAGCAAGAAATAAACCTATATATGACCCTGAAATATGGGATATAAATTTACTAACTGCATTTAGGAAATTAGAGGAAAATGATGCACCCACCAATGAAGAAGAGAGTGTGCAGAAATCAACAATCAGAGGAGCTCTCAAACATAAACAGGAGAAGGAGAGTCCACAGAAGTTCTCAAACCAGATGTTGACTCAAGGGCAGAAGGGACGAGAATGAAGAACCAACAAATAGATGATGTAGAGTGAGAAGCCATCCTAGTAGTCCCCAAGGCTGATTCAAGGGCAGGGAGACCAATGGACAAGAAGCCTCTCCCACCAGGGATCTGCACCACTTATTCAAGGGCACACAGAAAACTGGTGCACAACTCAACTTTCCTTCTGAGAGTCCACAATGCTGATTCAAGGGTGGTGAAACACTGGGAGTTGCAGGGGAAGGTGTAAGTGGTGGAAGAACCATGGAGATGTGAAAGTGATTCAAGGCTGATGTTATCCCCACTGGAACAACAACTGGTCAAGTGCCAATAGTAGTAACTGTGAGCTGATTCAAGGGTGAATCAGTAGAAACTATTAGCACAGATTAACAGCCCTTGGACTGTGAACTGAGCACCAGCAAATTACCTTTAAGGATGACCCAGCTACATGCCTCCTCAGAAACCACCTCAGAGAGAACCATATGATCTAGAGAGAGAGAGAAACAGATGTCTAAAATTGATGGAGAAACTTTACATCCCTACTTTATCAGAACATTGAGAATGCACTACAATGCATTTGCAAAACTATCCCCAGAAACAAAAGCACATATATGGAAAGTCACAAAAATTGAAGGAAAGAATCTACTGATAGTGTGAATAATAGACCAAAAGTAAACATGATCATAAGCTACCCACAAGAGATGAATGAGACATTGGAGAGACTGTATATGTGGAGCACAGTGCACCTCGTATTTGATGATGATTTTACACTGGAAACAACACAAGCCATAATGGTATACAAAGATAAAATAGCAGAGATACCAGAAATTAACATGGATGAGGAAAACCTCACAATCATACATGTACTGAAACAAAAGGATATAGGAAAAACCTGGAAAAGAAGATTGATGAAACATTAAGAATGGCAAAAGTACAGAAAATGAGGGTAGTGATCATCACAGTGTCAATGAATGAGGACATCCCCAAGCACTTACAAGAAGCATGCATGCAAACCAAAAACATCTTCCCTTGGGAGAGAACATCAAGAAGCACAATGATCCCAGATTTGATATGATTTGATCTACAAATAGACTACTGGGCACAAATCTACAGAATAATGGTAGATCAATGCATTGTGATTGACCCCTATGGACAAACAAAAATGATCAAGCTAATGTCAGACACAGATGGCATCAAGAAGGCCAACACACTGTTCATAAAATGCAGTCTGACTCAATGACAAGAGCACCAACAGATTCAAAAGATATGGAAAAATATGAAATTGCAACAAAAAGGGGAGGAAAGTTGGCCAGACATAAAAATTGAGGTGCCATCATGAAAATTTCACAAGTCAGTAGAAATAGCACTAACAGAAATAAACAAAGCCTATGAGCTAAACATAAAAAAGATTTCAAACAGTTATTGTTCAAATAGAAAAATGCACCAGAGATACACTATAGAACAATGGCTTGGATATTGGCAATATTTACAACTGAAGAGGCAGAACTGAGACTTCTAATTTCACAGAACATCCAACATAAGTTAGCAAAAGTGAAAAAATTTGAAATAGCTATAGCCCCATTTAATATGCAAACAAAAAACTGGCTACTAAAAGGTCACACAGGAAAGCTGGACTCTCAAAATAGATCAGAAAAGCCAGTACAAACAATGGAAAAGACACTCAGCCAAATGATAATGAATGAGAGTCTGAAGGGAAAAATGTTGATAATAAGTATAGCTTACAAGATGGGGATATGTCTGAGTGAAATTACAATATTCAATGAACCTGTGAAAAAATATATGTGGGGAGCAACATCTGAGACATGAACAAAACAAATGGAACATCAAACATGGATAACAACAAGGAAAATCATTAAACAGAAACTAGCAAGCACAGAAGAAATCAGGAAAATATTATTACAGAAAGATGTGCAGAAAACCCTTGACCGCAAAATGGAAAGTTATGAATGAGATAGCCCATGGAGTACATTCACAAAAATCATACAAAGTGCGGAAATGATGAAATGAGGAGGAATAATGGAACCAGTGAAGGTCTGCAAAATGGTCACAAAATCTCAAGCAGAGATGATGGAAGAAGAGGAGCTGTTAACATCTTCACAACTACTGTTATCTTCGAAAACACAGCAGACAATTGATAGGATAAACATAGAAAAATGGGTAGAAATCAGCCCAGAGAGAATAATAGAATGAATAGACACCAACAACGAACAGTTTTTAGTCAAGATCAAAGTCACCAGGGAAGCTAGAGAGATCAAAGAGAGGAACTTCCAAAACATCAGAGAGCAACAAATGGTGGCAACAATGAAGCTCATGTTCATGGAAGCATTTACATGAATGGAATTGGAAGAGCTACTGAAGCTGTACAATCAATTAGCAGTAGATGTTGAATGTATAACAGCAAGAATAGACATCAAAGAAGAAATATGACTAAAACTAAGCAGAAGGGGACTAACACAAGCATTCTGGAACAGCATCCTGGAAGCAAAGATGAACTACCCCACTACAATAGGCTTAGCAACAGCACCACCTATGGAAGGTCTATACCCCCACATGGAAAGGCAAATAGAAACAAAGATCCTTATCTGCACACCACCAGAAACTATTGTGATACCAATGGTCCTCCCATGATGGAGATTACCAAAAGAAATAGAAGATTGAACTACAAGAGCAATAATGCTATTGACATTAGCAAAAGAAGATTGAAGATTGAACTACAAGAGCAATAATGCTATTCTCTGGTGTAAATGACATTGTATGGACTGACATCTGGGAGAGAAAGTACCACTATTACAATGTCACAAAAAAAGGTAAAAATGTTACAATTATGTGGATCAAATCGAAAGATCCTAACAGAGTAACAAGTAAGAGAGAAAAAGAGAATATTATATAAAGATGTAGAGAATACGCACAGATTAACAAATGTATTCATGTTTTTCTATCCTGACAATCAGATAAGGGAAGATTTAGCCCATAAGAGCAGAACTGTTGCACAAATGACATTGATGATAGGAATTAAAGGGATACAACTATACCACAAATACTATGAAATATTCTCACAGAAAATTAATGAACTATGAGAGATTATGCCAATAGCAGAGGACATTCAAGAAAAAAAATTCCTAAAATATGCTAATACAGTAACAACTGAGTGAGAGGCAGTCCTCAAGATGACAAAACAAGTCAAATTCAAGAAAACCACGTGGGCTGATCAACAGGCTGAATCAATAATCTGAAAGGTGGATACTTTTTCCATGGAGAGTGAGCTGTGCTAAAAATAATGCAAGCTGAGGAGGGCGTGTAGCATCATCCAACATAAATAAAAAATAAGCTGCAAATGTTGAGCAGAATGGGAATAAGATTGAAGAAAACAATGATTAGAAATATTGTATTCAGATCAATTAGAATAATTTAGATTTATTTGTATTATGCAACCAAGAAATAAAATGTGTCAAAAAAGAGAGATTAGAATAGGTTAATAAAAATACTTTTGACAAAATGAGGGGGCAAGATTGCTTCCATTATTTTTAGCTGCCATCTTGNAGCTGTACAATCAATTAGCAGTAGATGTTGAATGTATAACAGCAAGAATAGACATCAAAGAAGAAATATGACTAAAACTAAGCAGAAGGGGACTAACACAAGCATTCTGGAACAGCATCCTGGAAGCAAAGATGAACTACCCCACTACAATAGGCTTAGCAACAGCACCACCTATGGAAGGTCTATACCCCCACATGGAAAGGCAAATAGAAACAAAGATCCTTATCTGCACACCACCAGAAACTATTGTGATACCAATGGTCCTCCCATGATGGAGATTACCAAAAGAAATAGAAGATTGAACTACAAGAGCAATAATGCTATTCTCTGGTGTAAATGACATTGTATGGACTGACATCTGGGAGAGAAAGTACCACTATTACAATGTCACAAAAAGAGTCAAAATTGTTACAATGATGTGGATCAACAAGAATGATCCTAACAACATAACTGAGCAAGAAGTAAGAGACAACATTAGCTTCTTTTATAAAGATGTAGTGAATACACACAGATTATGAAATGTATTCATGTTTTTCTATCCTGACAATCAGATCAGGGAAGATTTAGCCCATATGAGCAGAACTGTTGCACAAATGACATTGATGATAGGAATTAAAGGGATACAACTATACCACAAATACTATGAAATATTCTCACAGAAAATTAATGAACTATGAGAGATTATGCCAATAGCAGAGGACATTCAAGAAAAAAAATTCCTAAAATATGCTAATACAGTAACAACTGAGTGAGAGGCAGTCCTCAAGATGACAAAACAAGTCAAATTCAAGAAAACCACGTGGGCTGATCAACAGGCTGAATCAATAATCTGAAAGGTGGATACTTTTTCCATGGAGAGTGAGCTGTGCTAAAAATAATGCAAGCTGAGGAGGGCGTGTAGCATCATCCAACATAAATAAAAAATAAGCTGCAAATGTTGAGCAGAATGGGAATAAGATTGAAGAAAACAATGATTAGAAATATTGTATTCAGATCAATTAGAATAATTTAGATTTATTTGTATTATGCAACCAAGAAATAAAATGTGTCAAAAAAGAGAGATTAGAATAGGTTAATAAAAATACTTTTGACAAAATGAGGGGGCAAGATTGCTTCCATTATTTTTAGCTGCCATCTTGGCAGAAGAAAAGTTTAAATTTGAATCAACAGGTAGTTTTCTGAATTTACTATTAATAGATTAACAACATTGTAAGAAGTTGATAAAGAATTTTTTTTGGAATTCTTATTTTGTTCTACTATAATGGTTTGAATATTTAATATGATGTCAAGCTAATCATGTGGTGTTTAGTAGTGGTCTGGATCCATTACAGAGAATGATTCTAGGGCCCCTGTGCCAGACTATGAAAGTGCACTTAAGTTAGGTGTAGGGGTTTTCTCTTGATTAGCTGACTAGTGATCACTTACTACATGTACAAAAATAATTAACTGTCAACAAACAGTTGGATGACCAAAACCTAGGAAATATATTGATATTATTTTAGATCCAAATTAATGACTAATAAATGACTGATAAAGTGACCATACATGTATTAAATGATAAATGTAAGTTAGGAAGTTGCTCAAAACTAATGTATTTAAAGAAATGCCAATATATTATGGTAATGGCTACATGTTATATTAAATGAGCAGCTAGTAACAAGTCAGGTTGCAAATAGAAAGAACACTTTTACAAAACAGAGTTTAAGTTGAATTGTGTCATGTCTTGAGTATGCACTGAGCTAGAATAGGGTACACATAAACTGTATCAATGAGCTGAGGTGTGGCACCCAATGAAATGGATCATTGAAGTGGTGAAACTGGATGTGGAGATCAGCTTCAGGCAGATGTCCATCGTCGATCATTGGATAATTTACCATATGGCTTCACCACTTAAATAGTGAATGGTTAATCCTAGTTTACTTTATGTTAACAGAAATAACAGCCAAGCAGTATGCAATACATAAATCCCTACCCACAGATATATGACTAGTGTTATACAGTAACAAGAGACAAACAGTAATGACACCTGGTAGCGGATGTTACACTAACACCTTGACTATTTTAAAAGGTCCTTGCCAATTAGTGGCAAGCTTTCATACCTGGTCAGTGTCAGTGACCTGATGAGGGAAATAAGCAAATATAGTATCTCCAATTTTATGGGGCTCACCATACAGTTTTTATCAAAATTTCTCTTCTGGCAAATAACAGACTGATTGGTATTACAGCAGGTGGAGAGGTGCACTTCCTGGAATTCTTTCAGCATCCAGTTCATGAAATTTTACAAGGTGGGCTCATTGTAGTCTGGGAACATGATTGACAGAAGAGTGCTGGCTTCATGGCCAAACATGGCTTTGAAAGGACTTACTTTGGTGGTGGAGTGTACAGCAGTATTGTAAAAGAACTTGACTGCTTCTATGACGTGCCTCCAATTTTGACCAGCAGTGCAGGCTAAAGCAACTCTGATTAATTTATTGATGGTGCAGTTCAGGCGCTTGATGATGCCATTTGACTGCAGATGGTAAGCAGTAGTGAAATCATGTATGATCTCTAGTTCTTTCATGAGAGTAGACATTAAAGAGTTCTTGAACTGAGGACTGTGGTTGGAGACCAAATGCTCCATAGGCCTGAGCTTAAAAATCCAATCTTTCACAATTCTTTCACTGATCACTTCAGTGGTGGTGTTATCAAGAGGAATAAGATGTGCATACTTGGTAAATGATCTATCAGGACCAGCAGATATTGAAATCCCAGGATAGTTTTTCAATGTCCATGTGGACCACTTCATTCGTTCTTTTGGAGCCCCAACTATGGAGCTTGGCTCTCTGCTCTTGAAAGTGTCCAGCTCCTTGAAGCAAGCATGCTTCACACTTATAGATTACATCTTGTACTGTGGCTCTAATACTGATGGTAACATAATGAGCATTAAATGTTCTTTCCATCTTGATAATCCCAAGGTGTCCACATTCATGGATCTTCCAGACAAGATCTTGCTTGAAATATTCTGGGATTGCCAGACAATTATTCCAACTATGCACATAGAGGAGGCCAGCTTCAGTAAGCTTCCAATGATAATGTTGAAAGTACCTCTTAGTGAAGTCACTGATAGCGTGGTCAGGGTGCTTGATTTTAAAAATGATTTTGGACAAAACTTTGTCATGTAACTGATGGGTAGCAATCTCCTTTTCAGAAATCTCCTCCTTTACCATAATGGGGAGGATTGCTTTCCCATTTCAATCTTCATTGATATCAGGGAGGAGCTTGTACTTGCAATCAGGGATAAATCCAAACAGAGTCTTCTCACCTGGAGGCTTTCACAGGTCTCTCTCATAGCTTGGCAGAGTGGTGAAATAATCAGCATTGAGATGCAATCTCCCAGGCTGATGAGTGATCGTAAAAGAGAAGTCATTAAGGTATTCCAACCATCAGGCAATGATGTTTGACTTGTTGCCTGAGAATTTTTTAAGCCACACTAGTGTGGAGTTGTTGGTTCACACAACAAATTGGCAGCCTAAAATGAAGAATTGAAACTTTTTTAGACTCTCAACAAGTGCCAGCATTTCAAATTTCAAAGCTCCATAGTTCAGTTCAGCATTGTGGAGCTTCTGGTTGAAATATTGTACAGGGCATTCCTGACCATTGATGACTTGGCTGAGCACACCACTGATAGCAACTGAACTTGCATCACAGATGAAGATAAATTCTTTCATGTAATCTGGCATGTTCAGACTGGGGATCCATCTGAGCTCTTGCTTCACAGCATCTACCTCTTCTTGTCCAGCCCAAGTCCAACAAAACTTGGTGTTTTTTCAGAGTAAATTAGAGATGTTCTTGGTTAGGTTGGCTAATTCAGAAATGAGGGAGCCATAATAGTTGCAACAGGTGTCACTAATGATGGATATGGAAGCTCCTGTATTGATGGTGGCATTAATTTGTAATCTGTTCATGTCTGCAGGGATGACGTTAGTGTGTGGCAAAGAAGTTATCACCAAAACATCATGAGCATGGTTTTCAGGAGGCAGCACTCCAACTAATTTAAATGGTTGACAGACTTGACCAGGGTGTTGGGAGTACATGCTTCAATGGAAGGTTCATTGATGATGATACCATCCCCATCTGCAATTAGGCAGATAACAGCCCCACTCTGGGTACAGATGTGTGCAGACTGACTTCAGTGTCAGTCTTTTTCTGCACTGCAGCAGAACTTGAAGAAGTTAAAGATTTTGTGGTAGGTTGACCCATCTTCAGGTTGCCAGCATCTCTCTTGATGCATGTAGTATTTTGTAGCATGTAGTGGGAGTAACTGAAATGTTAACAGGTGCTGGAGGCACAACTCTTACACTTGGGGTACAAGAACTTAAGAAAGGTTAGACTGAGTGAAGGTAGGTGCTCCACTTGTAAAAGAAGTAATGGGGGTAATGAATGGCGGCCTCATGGGGGACAGCGTGGGTGCTGACAAAGCATTAGAAAAGTGGGCAGACATTGCCTGGGATAGAATTGTTGAGATCTTTTCTAAAAGAGCATTGAGAGCCTTATCCAAAAGAATATGAGTTACATATTCAGGTTCCTCTGGGGGGTCAGAGGAGCTTGTGGGAATGCTTCCCAAATTTGCATCTCCAAGGCTGAGATTAAGTTGAGCAGGCATCTCTCACATTGCCAAGCAGCAGTGGCTTGTTGTCTCATTTTGGCTTGTAAGGCGTGAAAACAGGCTTCACAGGAAGAGTGCTGCAAGATT
>CABFPE010000959.1:88208-99595 GCA_900660155.1 Hofstenia miamia | reverse complement strand
TGAGATCATTCTTAAGTGTATGTAATTAATAAAAAGCATTCCCACCCAACCAAGCCACATTTGACATAAAATAATTTCGCAGTAACTAAACTACAATAAATAGTTGTATATTGTATGTTAATAAATTTGAGTGTATCAAATCATGTAATGTTAAATGGTATATGTATGTTACAAAACTGATTTACAGTTCATTGAGATAAACATTGTTGGGTCAAATTCAATAAAATAATTATTAATAATGCACATTGGTTCAAGTTGTTATTAGGTTAAAGAGTGCAGAGCATTTCCCTAATGTAAACATTGTTAATTGTTATTGCATGCAAAAGCTTGAAATTCCAAAACCACAATAAACGTCATTTGATTGTTTACTAATAAGACATAGGAACAACATATTCGTATTTGATATCAGAAATATCATTAAAAATATAATATTGTGCATAACAAATGTATTGTTTTGTATCATGCAAACATACAGTACATTAAAATTAACATACAAAAATTATATATGAATCTGTACACATTTAAATACAATAATAAGAGTCAAAAGCAATTTATTGCAAAAATTCTTTAGCAGAAGACTATAAACTAAAAAAAAAAATAAAAATAATAATAATATAATAATAATAATAATAATAAGGTCAAAACTTGTTAAAACAAAATGCATGCATTGCAATTTATTCATTAACACACATTAAAATACAACAGTGTTAAAAAATTAATGATTCGTATTGTTATTGTGCATTATATATACAAATTCATACAATAATTGTATACTTTTTAAGTAAAAATAGTCAATATCTGCTTCTGGATAATTAACCCCTACATTTTTAACAATGCAATGTCTTGAAACACGAAAATTTTAAAAAAATAAATGCATTAAGAACTATATCAAAATCTCATTGAATATTTAATTATAACTACTAATTTTGCAACAAATAATCATATTGAAAATTTTTGTTTTTAATGTTTGTTTTATTAGTGATTTATTGTGTATCAATTCAAAAGAAATTACCTGATTAATGACACTGTGCAATTGGATTTATGTTCCCAAGATAATGAATTGTCTTCCCACTCTAGCAGTTATTCTTCTTTCTGTAAAATTTTATGTAAAAACCAGATTTATGGAAGCATACGTTTGTAATATACAGTTGTATACAAAGTATATTATTTAAATCAATGAAATTTGTCATTTTGCATTTTTAGATGTAAATTTTATAGGCTGTTGTACACATCTTCTGGTGCACTCTAAGCACATTCAAGTCGCAGAAATAAAATTGTATTGAGCAATTTAATAAAAAATTATTTCCCGATTATAGATTCGATTTAGAAAAAAATACATACCCGGAAATAGATATCCTTGCTGCCAAAATTCGCCTCACTGGAAAATAACCATTAACATGACTTTTATTTATCAGACTGACATTTCTTCAAAGGGGTGCTCTTAATTGCATGACGATTGTACAGAAAATGAGAGAAGGAATTACAATTGAATGAAGTGATTTTGATTTGTCATGTGACAGCCAATCAAATTCCGACCCCCCGTTTTTGAAAATATTTCCTCACATTGCATAATATTATTAAATTCCTTCAAAAATTTGTCAATTTTTAACAAAAATCTGCAATGAATTGTACAAAAAACTAACCAAGTATATGAGTACTTTAATATTTACAAAGAATCTTAAGGGCATTTACTTTCATTTTCTCACCCCTGATTTTAAATATATTGTATAATTTAGAAGAAATAGTGCAAAGTTGTGTTTGCTAATGTATTAAGATAGAGCAAATCTGGCATTTTTGTGCAGCATCTGTCAAGAAAATTATTTTTCAGCAAAACAAAATTTTGTGTAATGTTTTACTAGAATGTAGAATTATCCTTGAAACAATGATAGGGAGTCAGGTCTCTCATGACACTCCTGCATTAAAAACAGTTAATAATTGAGTATATTACTTGAGGGGGGACCAGGAATCTGGAAAAATTGTAATAATGCATCACATTGGTTTGCTATTTGCAAATACAATGCAGAAATTTATATCATCCAGGTATTAAACAAATTTTTCTGATTTTTATTGGATACTGGTACATCTGCAGCTGAATTATTCCAAATTTTAGTTTACAAAAATAAAATCTCAGAATGGACACTTGAACGAATTTTTCTAAAGGGAATGTGTCCATTAAACAGTATTCTTTAGAAGTATTTGAGATAAATTTGGAAAATTTGAGATTTTCAAGAATGAAAAAAAGATGGGATAGAATAAGTCCTACAGGAATAAGTCCTACAGGATTAAGTCCTACACGATTAAGTTCTATATGATTAAATTCTACAATAACAAGCACAACATTTAAACGAAGGGACAGCAAAATGTCTTACGAAATTATTGATGGGCGAAGAATTGGATCAAAATTATATACATTTGAGAATTTTCTATATGTAAAAAATGTGGAAAGATGTAATAAGATTTACTTAACATGTTATTTATATAAAAAAGGGTGTGCAGGTCGAGCTCTAATTTGTAAAGATCAATTTACGGTAATTTTTAATGTTTAAATAATTTAGTTTTCCAGATGCATTAAATAAGCTAACTTAGATTAGAATTACTTTGTTTGCTTATGATTAATCTAGGTTACTCATGAACACAAGCATTCTGGAGACAAGGAGGATATTGAGGTTATTAAACTGAAAACCAAAATTAAAAAGAATGCTGACAGTTCTAAGTCTCCCCCCAAACGTATTTTCAATAAAATATGTAATGAATCAGAGGTTGGTGATCTTGTCTCTTTCGTAGAAATGCAGTCTTGCCTTTCGAAACGCAGAAGGAAAAATTTGCCACAGCTTCCAAAAAGTTTAAGTGATGTGGATGATGTGATTCGTAAGTCTTTGAAGTTTGGCATTAAGCTTTATTTAATATTAGATCTTTTCATTATGAAGTAATAACTTAAAGTAAATTGTAGACATAGACATGCTTTAGGTAAATATTGTGAGAACTGGCAATTCTACCAAGGTGCTGTGGAGTGCACATACAAAAACGCATTGCAACGAGCATTCATTTTTTATTTGGATTTATCCCCACTTACAAAGGCTTGTGAAATACATGCTGATTGCACATTTAAATGTGTACCCTCGCAATTTTTGCAGTTATTTATAATTGGAATCGCTGCTAATGATTCATTTATTCCAGTGGTTTTCAGTCTCATGACTTCAAAATGCTTGGAATTATATCGATTGATTTTACAGTTTTTAAAAGTTCAGTGTGTGGGACTTTGCCCAGCAGGTTCATTTGCCATTACGGATTTCGAAAGCCCATTGCGTGAGAGTTTCAAAGTAAGCATTCGGAGAAGTAATGAGCTATTATATACTAATATTGGTTGTTATTTTAATAAATTATCGTTTAGCTTGAATTCGATTTGCCTATGTATGGGTGCTTCTTAGGGGAAAGGGTTAGGGTTAGGGTTAGGATTAGGGTTAGGGGAAATTTTTGAAATTCACTGGTATTGTATCTGGTGAATTTTTCCATGAGAATGTGCAGCAGCAAAATAATTGGTTTGATTGTGTCGTATTTGCTATTGCAAACATTCCATCATTTTCATTTAGAATCATTCCAACACACTTCCATTCCTTCATTTATTGATTATGTCAAGTATGTATTTATATATATTATATATACATGTAAATGACGCCTAAATTTTTCATATACAGAACGTATCTCAAGTTTTTGTAATAAATTATTCAATTGAGCAGCCTGAAACATATATAGCACTAATTGGAGCATATAAAATCAATTATATTATGAAAGCAGTACCAAATATTCAATATGTTATCTCCAGGTGGTTCTAATTAGACGCAATTCTTAATAAACTTTTGTGGTAAGATTCGGCTGATACTAAATATCTGCATTCTATATGCAAAATAATTATCTCACAATTAGTATATGGTAGAGGTGTGCGAATAAAATTTTGATTAATGATTATGGTTCATTACAATCCGTTATTTTATATTTGCTGGTGTGATTTTGTATTTGATCTATATTCGTAAGATATCATATACCCTAGCAGATGGATTAACTTAAGGATAGCAAATCGTTTTGAGTAGCTACTTTTAATGACTGGAACCGGTTTTGTAGCAGATATTTCTACTAGAATACTAAAATTTGTACAACTATTATACAAAATAAAGAAATAGCCTGAATGGGTGTTGCAATTTTCCCTATTTTTTTATCCAATTCGGTTGGAAGGGCAGTTTGGTAGAATTCGGAAAATTAGGGGTTTCATATTTTATAGTTCCTTCTTAATCTTATTGAACCTAAAGGTTCTGAGACTCAACTTATGATCAAAATTGGTTATTTCCATTAATGAAGTGTTCAAGGGTGTTTCTTTAAAATGTGCGTCTCCACCAGATATGGAAATCATTGAAACTATACTTTGCTGACAATTGCTTCTTAGTTAAACAAGAACTTTCAACACTGATGTACATTGCTGGATACAGAAAACCTTAGTACCTACATTTTGTATTGCTTTGCTTAGTAAAAATTGTTTTTCAAGTACAGAAACAATTGGAGACTTTTCATAGTTCACAGAATTTTTGACCAAAGGCAATACGCGAATTCCAACATTGGAGCTGCTCTCATTTATACAACGCTGGTATATATTTTAAGCAATGCAGATCACACTGCTTTACCTACTGCCCACAAAGCCTTAATTTAATATATGAGTTGTAATTTTTGAATTCTTGTCAACAAAGAATTTATGAAAATGCATTTTTTGAAGGCGAAGTGTCTTGTTTTAAATTAAAAGTTTTAATCATTCGTCACATGTAAGTGGTTCAAATCCGGAGAGCAAGTTAATTAAATTATTTTCTTCTTTTTAATTTTCTTACCTATCTTGCAAGTTAATGTCAACCACTCATTTAGCCAGAGTTGCGTTCTGGTATATTTATTATGCCATTGGTCTCTACGCATGAGCTACCTTAGTCCCCTCAGATGCTTGTAGCTAAGTTTGTAAAAAAGAAAATCTACAAAACGATAAGATAATCGAAATAATCAATCTTTTCCTTCTAATAAACAACGATAATCTATCACCATAGTCCTAATTATTGCGTCGATAATCTTTTCCGCCTCAATGCTGTACGCTAAGTATTGACGGTTCTCAACCAATCAGATGCAAGCAACATTCAACCTGTGCAAACCACATGTAATATTTGTGGATCTATTGAGTGAAGCTAATTGTCAACAAAGACATCGTTGGACATTATTGTACATTGCTTTGCACAGCCGCTGATGGGTTTGTTCATAAATGCATTGCCTTGCAAAGCGAAATAGCCAAAAGGAATGATTGCCCAATTTAATTAACTCCGAAGTTTGTGATATTGCACCTTATATGCAGTCACGAATTGAGAACGCTGTAAGAGTTTTGAACGTTACGTGTCTAGATTTTAATTTGGTTCCTCCGGAATTAGAAAAAGAAGGCTGCAATTGTATAGTTTCAGAAAATCCCCAAATGACTAATTCTCCAGATACACATATAGTACACTCCGTCACTTTTGAGACGGAAATTGCTAAGATTCCGAAATGCCCCATGTGTTGGAATGTGCGGGTATTGCGATTACAAATTCACAACAAGATTTGCCCACGGAATCTCTATCCCAGAAAGCATTCAAACTATTCAAGTCTACCTATGAAGGTTCCTCGAGGATAACGTACATAGCCAACCACATTCTATTGACATCGAATATTGTGGAAAAAAGATTCCGTAGAACTAAGATGGTGGGAACCGACTATAGATACAAGATGCTTCCAACCACGTTCGAAATTGAACCGTAGATTGGGATGCACAGTCCATTGGGGCATTCACAGCAAAATCGAACTGAATATCAATCCTCTGTGCCAATAGTTTTTTAATTAAACATTTGATACATACATTTTTTCAACATAAAAATATCGTTTGAATAATCTCGATTATAACATGGACCATTCTTATATCGCATTAATCAATTTTCATTATTAAAAAGTTGAAAAGATAAAAGATATTACACAAGCGTGTTTGTAACAGGCGTCGTTTCTTGCTTAGGCTGTTGTGATCCGGACTTTAGCGTCACTTTTTACATTATCCCATTTCTGCTGAATTAATGGAATTCATCATTAAATATATTTATAAGCAACACTATTTTTGAAAAGTAATACACAAGAGTAAAATCAATGCAATAATGTTGAAACAGGATACAACTACCGCTTTGAACCAATGAAAATCCGAAGTTTTGAACAAAGTTTTACACGTGCACCCTATCTAAGAATTCAAAATTTCTTGGTGCTATGAATTATTTTTTTGACAGTTGAAGAATTATTTCCAAAGACTAGATGAATACAGTAACATTTAGCGATAAGAGAAAGGCTATACCATATACAGTTATTTAATTAAGTAATATTAAGAAATGATACATAACAGGTATATATGTGTATTACAAAACTAACCAAAGAAAGAGAAAAACATATCGAAAAGGTATTTCCACTGTCTAAAAGATTTGCTAATTGCGACGAAGGCTAATCCAACAAGAATGCCCGCCAAATGTCCAGTGAATGAGACATTGGGGACGAGAACTTGGATAAGAAGTAGTTCAACCCAGCAAGCAAGACGTGAAGGCACAGTAAAAAACATAACATGTACGTTGCGATTGGGTTCGTAATTTGATAGAAGAACTTTTAAGCCAAATAATACGCCTAAATTAAAAAACTAAACAATGTAAAGAAGGAAATCATGCAATAATACCTGAAAATCCAGCTGCACACTCTCTAAGATAACTAGAATCAGTCATAATTTCAGAGAGGAGGTACGACAATCCAACGGTTACTACATTACAAATAACAGAGAACGAGGCAATAATGCAGCAAAACGTTGGACTTCCAAGCCGTAATTCCAGTTTTCGGCCTTTCCACAAAAGCGAAGACATATTGTAGTATAGATGCATGTCGTCTAAATGATACCAAGCAGCAAGCAAGATGCGCCGATATTCCTCTAGGTACCATATCTAAAGCAGTAAAATAACGTCAGTAAACAATATTTATAAAGGATTCATAAAATTTCAAAAGTTACTTTCAAATGAGTTGACACCCCCAAATTATAAATTCAAATTTTACAACTTATTTTAAATTGGTTCAAGAACAAAACCGTTTCCATTTGAAGAATTGCCAGCATCAGTTAATAAAAAATTATTGACTAATTCCGTCGCACACTGAATGTTTGAAATACCACAACTGAATGTTTGAAATACCACAACTGAATGTTTGAAATACCACACTGAATGTTTGAAATACCACACTGAATGTTTGAAATACCACAACTGAATGTTTGAAATACCACACTGAATGTTGAAATACCACACTGAATGTTTGAAATACCACACTGAATGTTTTGAAATACCACAATGGGCACATATATGGCTTGTAACAAAATTCGACATTGTTTCAAACATTTCGTAATTAGAAGAAAGAGATGATTATTTGTGAATCATGTCAAATAAATGATTTCTATAGAGACTCTGAAATGAAAGGCGTTTTGAAATCAAATCTTTTCCCACAACAACAAATGAAAGCCAGTTACGAAGTTGAAAAAATGATTAAATGTAATACATTCCCGACAAAAAAATGTAGATGGCTTTAAATGCAATGGCTAAAAAGTAATATTTGAAGCAAACTATTTTAAAAAATGAATGAAATTTAAGCAAACAAAGTTTTCGAAAAACAAGATTAAAGATAAATAATTTAACTATGTGTAAAAAAGAAAGTCCAATGATACCCTGATAAAACTGTTACAGACATAGTCGATTGAAAAATTGAGTTCTTCAGGGAAGCCAAGATAAATACAAACATTTGCTACAACTGTGAATAGTGTGACAGGAGGGATATTTTCCCAACCCATTTGAAGCACCTGCATTAGTAACAGCATCAGTCCTATATCACCTCTCCTTCGACGCCGATGGCGAAACATTCTGAAATCCTAATGAAAAAAAGTACAATTATACGTCCTTAACATTTTAAAGTTATTCGGAATATAGAAGCATTAAGCGAGTAAATATATCTCCCACTGGCGACATAAAAAATTTTGTAATCTAAATATATTGATAACATTGTTATTGATAATATAAAATAGCATTTTGTATTTTCAAAAACAAAATTAATTACGCATTTCATCAATGAGATGAAACAACAGGCTGCTCAATAAAAAAGGTGGAATTTCGGTTGAAAATTTAATTATTTATTTATCACAAAAATAAACAACTTATTTTACTTATTTATAGTTATCGTGTCACAAATGTTTAAAATGACTACCATGTGCGTCAACACAATGGTGTAGCCGTCTGATCCATGATGAAGTTGCTTATGTTTCTTTGCAGATTTCGGTTCATCTTTAAATCTTGCTCCAACATTTTCATATTGCCTTTGAGATATGTTACCAAAAAATATTGACAAAATTTCTGTGCATTTGCCAAGCCCCCATGTTGGATGTTCGTGTTTAAATAACACAATTACACCTCTCTGAAAATTATTTAATTTAATTAATATATAATACGCATGTGGTGAAATAAAGACAACGGAAATTTATGAACTATTCGCGTAATACGGTGATTAGAGTTTAGTAATCTGTTACTTTTATCTTAATCTTAGCAATTCTTGTAACCTACAACGCAACAGTGCATGCAAGTCCACGTAAATGCACTGGTGTTATTTAAGTTTTGAACAATGTCTTGAAAAATGAAGTTTACATTTTGAAATTTGACATTAGTATCATATACTCTTTTAACTGATAACTTAGGTTATTCAATTTCAGCGTGTAGATTTAATTCGATGTTTCTAACACACTAAATTTTGGTGTAACAACCCCAAAAGTTGGAAACATTTGTTTGCCAAGTATTATAAAAATGAGCCTAAATGGTGCGAATTGTCATTAATTTAATTGGGCCAGGCTTGGACCCAAAATTCCCTCCTCTACTCTTAAGTCGATACTACACAAAAGTTAACTTTAAGTAAAAATTATCACTAAAGTTCTTGTCCATAAATCACCATTCACACCTATTGATTATTAGACTTAGGGATACGGACATCTTTGAGAACTTTCTCCGATTGCGGAGGTCTGGACGACTCTCTAAATATCTGCCTGATCAACATTAGGTTTTAAAGAAACATCTATTAACAATAGTTCCATCAATAATCTTTATCAACAGGTCATAGATAAGAACATGTCCTAGAACATAAAATGACAAAAGCACATAAGTATAACACATTCCTAAGCAATTATTGTAATATGCAACATTTAAAAAATGCATACTAGCCCTCACAATCCAAAATAATATGAAATAAGTTATGTCATTTGCAAACACTTAGTAATGACGTATGATTAAAAGAATTGAAATTCTCTAGTGATATTGAAAACTCAATAAATAACGTACTTATGTTAATCTTGAAGCATCTATGGCTGATAAAAGCACTGTTCAGCAAATGACTGCAAACAAAATAAGAATTTCTCAGATATGTACACAAAGCAACGATCATGTACCAGTATTCCTAGTTTTTGTGATCAATTGAAAATAGAAAATAGTATATATATATATCGATTTTGAAATTCAATTGTAGCATTCCATTTACCAAAAAAGAAAATTTCTAAGCAAAATTTAAATGCTGTCGATGGAGTTAATATAAAGATGGAACATGAATCAAGCGTTAACATAAATTAACTGCGGCTGCTGAGTACAAATCCCTTGGTATATAAAACCCGTTTATATATATATATATAATAAATTCTACAAATCTACAAACAATTGTTTATAGTCCTTTCAAAAAATGAAAAGCCTTGTTTGTTATAACACGCTAAGGAATTCAAAGCAAATTGAGAAATCACGTTTTGGGGAACATGAAATTAATTTGAGAAATAGAGGCTCAAATGACGAGCTCAAAGAATTCTTATCTGTTTATAATAATGCACGAAGGTGTTAAAGTCGATAGAAGATGATTCCAATTTTTCACACTATAATGTGATTAAAAATAAAGCAAAAAGAACTCAAACAGAGATGGAAAGAATACATAAAAGAAAAGAAGTATTGATGAAAATAAAAGGCGGATCAAACACATCTTAAAAAATACGCTTCTATTAATGCTTCTCTATCTCTCTCTCTTACTCGCTTATATTGGAAAAATATGGAAACAATAAAATTAAAAATAATTTATTAATCTAATCTTGGTAACAAAAATAAATTTAGTTAAGGCAAGAACTACATTTATGTAGCAATAAGACAAATTTAATAAACACGCTACCTAATAAAGTCAATGATTGTACACGCAATAAAAAGTTAATCGAAACCCTCGAGTTAGAAACATATGTACATGAGAAATTTTACAAAATCCGGAAATGTAGATGAAATGGTATGAAAAGGAAATTAAGTAGAAATCTGTGGATTTCGGATTTGGCTAATGATGGATTAAGTGGAGAGATTCATATACCGGCTGTTTCCACTTGATGGCTGTTTGAAAAGCCCTCTAATTACGTAAACCTGGGTTAGACTAGTTCCGATCATGACGACAATGTTGAAAAAGGAGAACCGACCAACGAGGCTTAGGTTGGATTCAGCGAGGTAACGATCTCTGTGCTCCATATTTCGGAATACAGCCTAAAATTTAGAAAATGAAAATCAAGACATTGCTTATTAATAGTATGAATTGATTACGATTGAATGTCATATAATATTTGAAATTTCTTGGTACACAAATGAAAAAATGAAAAATTACCAGCACGCCATGTTAGACATTAAGTGGATTATAGTTTCAAATTTGGATAAACCAAAAAAGTGATTTGAGTATCAATGTAAGCATACTAACCTGCATATGACGACATTTCATAACGTGATCTCGAATATTGGCCATAGCTGAAAAAATATAATCCAATGTAATTTCATAAGAAGATATATCCTCTGGGTCATCGAGCCCACCGAATCTGTCAAGTTCCTCTTCGTCTGTGTATGAAGCTATATAGTATTCAAAATACACTGTTTTACCACTAACCCGACTGAACGAATTATCCAAACAAATTTGGTAATCTCCGTAATCATTTTCACGGGCTTTAAGTGTATGACTTCCTTGAGATTGACGTATATCATTTACAAGAAAATGATTTGAAGGCGTCAGCACCTATTATAAAAAAGTAATTGCACTAATGAAATATAAAACCCTTATACGTAACAGAACACGATCAAAATATTGAGATAGACGTCCACAATAATAACAAAATTAAACGAAGCGATTTTAGTAATAGTATTAATAATAATAATAATAATACAAAGACCGAATGAAGTTGAATATTATTCATGATATCTAAATGGATAAATAAATGCATGAAATTTTGCGTAGGC
>CABFPE010000959.1:62061-76435 GCA_900660155.1 Hofstenia miamia | reverse complement strand
TTAGCAAAACGGCCGATATAGATGTGAGCTTTATGAGGAGGACGGGGAAGAGAACTAATCGGAACGACAGGCAGATTACAGGAAGAACTAATGCCAAGGACGTGACGAGGGCGATTATTGCGTGAGTGGGCGGTGGACCAGACTGTTCAGGGGCAGGTGACGGCACAGGAGAGGGAGCAGGATGTGGGGCAGGATGATTAGGACGATTCGTAATG
The DNA here is from genome assembly GCA_900660155.1 of Hofstenia miamia. Lineage (NCBI taxonomy): Eukaryota > Metazoa > Xenacoelomorpha > Acoela > Hofsteniidae > Hofstenia > Hofstenia miamia. Next base: position 76,220 of record CABFPE010000959.1, on the reverse strand, counting down.
GTACGTGACGCAGCAGCACTGTAGGAGAACATTTGAGAATGCATGGACGAAACATCGGAGGTGACCTTAGCAAGAGAGTCTGAAAGAGATTACAAGCCCACATTGGAAGGGCTGACGTTGGAAGACTGGTGTGAACGTGAAAGGGAGGTGACAGCTTGGCGAAGGAGAGAGATGATGGTATCCTTCTTTAAAGCACCAACCACCGTAGCAAATTGGGCGTCTGGCAGATTCTGCAAATTATCAAGCGAAAGATTAGCTGCAGGCATGAATGAAATCTAATTAAACTGTATAATAAACAGGCAAATTGATGTTAAAGTCACTAAAGACAAAAGCATCCTTCTCAAGTTGCATTGCTGTTTGAATTTCTTCAATCTTAGACTCAATAAATTCCTTGGAGTATAGCTTCTTAGGGGAATAACAGACGTTGATAAGACCAGACAATCTGCATTTGCTACTACTTTTTATCTCAATCCAGATACTTTCAAAATGTTTGTGTCTTGCCTCAAGTTTCTCATGCCTAATAGGTCTTAAAAATTTTGGAACTATTAGAATTAGTCCACCACCTTTGGTGTCTCTATTTTCACAGATGGTTAAATAATACTTCTTCCTGAAATTGAATAAATCTGTTTCTTAGTTGAGCCATGTTTCTGTAAAAAACATAGATTGCATTAGTGTCTAAAGCATCAACTATTTCTTTTAGCTGGATACGATGTGCTGACAAGCTTCTAGCATTTAAATACACAAATTTGATGTTATGCTTAAAATTATTTAACAGGTTTATTTCACGACTGTCATACACATTAGGGCCTGGATTAGAATGTATGTCACCAGACATTAGAAGTGTTAGTATTATCTGTAATAGTGAAAAAGCTAAAGTATGGCGAAATAATATGAAATTTACAATAATATTTACTAAACAAGAGCTTCGTATTCTGAGTTGCATGACTGGCTGAAGTTTTAAATACACATCACTAATTTGCCTACTATGCTTACAGTTCCAGTCATAGCAAATTATTAGGTATAGCAATAAAAAATGTACCTTTTTTCATGGTCAACATTGCTTAGTTTAGCCTTTCTAATAGCTTTGCAAGGAGTGTCTTTAGACTTTTGTTGGAATAATCTTGATTGCCTGTTGCATTATTCATGCTTACTGCTTGCTTGTAGGAATAATTAGCGGTAACCTTCCTAGCATAATGGATGCCTTTACTATAGTGCCCAAAGTAAATTTTTATTATTTTAACTAGGAGAGCTAATCCCTTTCTTGATAAATGAATTCCGTCAAATGCTGTATGACTGGGATCCACAATTCTAACATCTTGTAGAAATGCATTAAAGACTTCTATTTTTGCCAAACTACTATCATTTACTACTAGTGAGTCAATAACATTATTAAGTTTTAGAATCCTTTTGTTTAGCTGCAACATTGAAGCTTTGGTGATTGGAGTAATCTCCATTAAAATTATTTTTTTGTCGTTGAAATTTATGCCTAACCACTTGAATTAAACCAATGAAGTCTTGCTTAAAGTCCTCTTTTTCATCATTATTAATGGCATCAATAAGGCCTGTGCTTATAATCACTTTACTGATTTTGTTTTCTTTATACTTTTGAACAGTTTCTCTTAGTTCCACCGTCCCTTTACCTTTGTACGAATGGATTGAACATTTTTCATCATGGATCATCCTATTAGGACGAACATTCTTTAGAATAAATTTGCTAAGAAAGAGCATGGTAGTGCCATCTATCATGTTTTTAGCAACCTTTTGTTCAAATAGAGGAGAGTCTGGACAATCAATTTTAAGTGCTCTCAGAAACATATTGGCAGATAGCAGTTGAACTTTGTGTTGTCCCATCACATAAATCATTACTTTCATGATTATTGGCGCCAGGATTCAAATTTTGAAATAATATTAGCAAAGCCTCAGCAGCTTCTTCATTATTAAACTTAGCAAATAACTGATGTAGAGCTGTTTTAGACTTAGAAGCAACATAATCTTTTGCATCTTCATATTCTCAAATACCCTTAAAAACTTCATTATGAAGTTTTTCTTCGAGCAATGTCTTGGCACAACCTTTCACTTCAGTCGTCATGTCCATTCATGAATGTCCTCAATAAAATCAATGAACATTTTTTAATATTCATGTACAATGTACATGTATAGGGCAAAAAATATAACTTGAATGCCAAACAAAATATTAAATAAAAAATTTTATAAATTTTCTCTTCTAAATTTTTATCAAATAGTTATAATGCTGGGTGCCAACATTTTATTCCGCTAACATCCAATGTTATCGAAAGTAAATTTAACAATGTCAGATGCATATTTGCGGATTATTCACAGAAATTGTGCTAATCAATTTGGAGTCAGATACTCTTCCAAACAAACAAAACAGTCTGGGTCATTAAATTGTGCAATTGAATTGTTATCCATGACTTAGCACAACATTTCATCCAGAAATATTTTTTTCTGTGTTATGCACAAAATCAGAGTACCAATTGTGCTCGCACAGCGCGAGCCGTTTAATTTCGAAAATAAACAAGGAGATACTCCTCTACTTCTTATTGATTTTAAATTTTGGATAGCCTTATTAAACTGCGATTTATAAGATTTTCAAAAAACTATAATTTAAAAAATTCTTAGAAAGTATTGTTAATAATACATGTACTGCCCCTACAATACATTTGACTTTAGGTATGTGCAATTCACACGTACGTGGATCCATTAGCATCTATAATCTTAAATCTAGATAAATCATCTTCCAGATATTTTTGGGGTTAGAGGCTGTTTATTAGCGAATATGGGGACCCACTAGATATGAGTCCCCGGTAAATTAACCCACTTGTACCTCTCCATGGACCTGGTACATGCACCGGATTTCTCCAATTTTTTAGCAACAAATTGTGATAAATTGTAAACACCAAAAGACGCAAGAAATTGTTAATTGATAAGATTCATGTCTAATTCTTTCTACGATTTCATTTAGTGCATTCACTGTACATTTCTTACTCTTGAATCCAAATTTAATTTGTAATAAAGATTAAATGTTAAAATTAAAAATTCAACAATTTTTGTTTCACATTTCGCAGTAATTACAGGAATTACGCGTGCTTCTTGAATTGTTGTTGAAAGTTCCCAGCTTGTAATGGCAAATGTATTATCTGCTATCATATCAGCTCAGAGGCGTACACCTCAATATTTAAAATTTTAATGAATTCCTATATCTGAAATTTTGTAATAAATATTTTCAAGTTTCGTAAGTTCAATTATCCTATTGAGTGAGCATCTCATCATATTTTATGTTCACAGCAATTTGAAAATATCTTAGTTTCTTTTCGCAATTTAAAATTTCTTCCTAAATTAATGATACAATCTTCGATTAAAAACTCACCAAGAGGTTTTTTATAATCTACCGAGGGGTGGATCTCTTAAAAATGCATTCGCTAGTTACGATGGAACGTCTAAAATAGTTTTCAATTTGTAGATTAACATGCAGCTTTTAAACTTTTTTGCTTCCATTTGCTCTACCGCAAAATCTTCATATACAACAGAAGCCAACATCCTTGAAATGTTTAGGCGGTGCACAACAAATTTCTTTAAATATTTTTTAGATTATCAATTTTATACAAGAAATCCCAATAAACAATTTTTGTTTACCAAACTATGTTGTGATATTGAATTTGACTCACATGCACATTAATTTCGTGATTTTGGATTTATAATTCAGAGAACAATTATTAGAAACATAAAACATATTATTCAATCTCTTAAATTTAAACGAAATCACAATATTCTGATAAATGTTTTAAAAATTCTATTGCAATACGCAAAATATTCATCAAAATCCGCAGAATTCGATAAATCATTTTTGTCATTAGGACACTTAATTGATTATTATCACAAAATTTGAATTTTTGCACTTTTTGAAAAACAGGCCTACTTCGTTGAATTTCGGCTGCAAAATCAAACCAAAATTATTTATTGGGGGTGTTATGATATACATATATACAGGGTGGCCAAAAAACCCCAGGACACTTTAAATGTATTTTTAATATAACACAGTACTTTGTAATGAAACACACAGAAACATATATATTCAAAAAAAGAACTTTATTAGAAACAAAGCAGAAAACAACGAGTAATTTATTGATCTAAGGGATCAGTATCTTGGCCTTAATTGTTCTTGCACAATTCCATTCACCTCCAGGTTCTTCATCTCAGAACTGATTTACCGACATAGGCTTATAAGCTTTGATATCCAAGTCGTTTTCCTTGGGAGACTGTTGCAGTAATTCTTGAACACCAGCACACGTTTCCTTTCGTGTTTCAGGGCTGCCACTTCTTGCCTGATCCAGAAAGCTACCTGTTTCAAAAAAATTTTTCCCACAGATACAGAGTATTTCTTGATGGCGTGGGCTTTCCAAATCTTTCTGTGAAAGCACTTCGAATATCTTTCATAGTCATGTCATTCCTGATGCGGTCGTGAACCCAAACAGCAGCAATTAAGCGCTCCTCAACAGTAAATACACGGGTGCCAGTCATAACCTGAAAAAATAAATGAAATAAATTGTGTTAACATTAGAATATTAAAATCAATCATATTTAATCACATTTAATGATGCCGTAATTAGAACTAATTGAATCGGTATGATAAAAAAAACAAAGATCAATATTGTAATAACTAAAAGACAAATGTATTCATAGATGTTTCTATAATCGTATAGACAACTCGTATAGTTGTATATTTGAATCAATATGACTTCGTAACGGTCGTGCATGCAGAACTAATCGAATCGTAGAAACGTCCCATTATCTACAAAACATTACATCTAATTATATAATAATAAAATTATATAAACACTAAATCGTATTTATCTCGTCTTTAAAGATCTAACCGTGAAGGAGCTTTTACAATTCTTCCAGAACGTGTCTTGACTGGAGAATGTTTATCAGCTGTAGAAACAATATTCTTTTTTTCAGAAGATATATTAGACTCTGACTGGAACCGATTAGAAGACGCACCTTCAGAATAATTTGTAAAATTATTCTTAAGAGAACCTTCAAGAAGCAAACTAGATTGAAGTGAACCTTCATCCTTGCGTTTACAGCTGAGATCAGTACTCTCAACAGCTCTTGGATAATTTGATTTATTGCCAGACTACTGTTCAATCCTCTCAAAATTTTTAACAATATGTTACTTAGAAATAATATCAGAGACACCATTCTTCATCACTCGAACAGTTTGGGGATTAGAAGTAAAATCATCATAATCAATTTCTACAGATCGAACTTTAGGATCTCCTTTATTACGAACATGAACTATAGACAAAACAGATAACTTAACTTGAAATGCCGATGTCATTCTTTTGAATCTAAAAAACATTTCATGTGAAGTTTTGTTATACGATTTGGAAATGACTGGAGATATTTAACGCATCATTAAGAATAATTGGCCATTCTCTTGTATCCAACTTATTTTCCCTCAATAATTCATTGCTTTGCGGATGGTATGAAGTCGTCTTCGACTGTTTAACATTTAGAGATGTCAAAAATTGAGACATTTCCTTTGAAATAAAACACGACTCATGATCAGAGTGTAATAGTTCAGGAAGTCCATACCTTGCAAAAAAGAGACTTTAAAACTTTGATGACGCAACTAGTGTTAGGATCACTTATTGGATATGCTTCAAAAAAACGCGAATATTCATCGATAACATGTAATATGTATTTGTCATTACCTTAACTGTTTTTAGGACCTATCAAATCAACACTATATGTTGCCATGGTGTACTTGCAGAAATCAATTCTCCATGCTCAGGTTGACAATAGACTGGTTTAATTTCCTTTCATATGCGACACAGACGTATATGATCATCTAAATCAGTTCGCATATCAGTCCAAAAGAAGTTGGATCGAAGAAGAGAAAGCGACCTATCACGACCAACATGTCCCATCATATCGTGTATAGCTTGTAAAACAGATAATCTCATAACTTCTGGAATAAGAATTTTTATACTATCCACGCCAGCAGAATTCTTTATAATCAACAAATTCTTTTGCACAACTAATTTCGAACGCACTGACCACATTGAATCCCTTACAAGAAGAGGTTTGTTTCTGGCATGCAAACTCTTCTTCAATACAGAAATTTCAGGATCAGCATCTTGCAGCTCAATCATCTCTGGTAATGAAAATGCCAATCTTACATCACTTTCAAGCAGACCACAACACGAGAAAAACAGTCCGCACTTGCATTCAATCTCCCTGGTCGAAACTTTACATCATAATCAAAATCTGCGAGTGAAAGTCCTCATCTTTTTATCTTTAAATTTTTAATAGCTTGTAATCGTCCAGGCTTCGTTGTCATTAACATCTCTAAGGCAGCATGATCGCAAAAAGCAGTAAACTTCTTACCAATTAAGAATGGCCGAAATTGCAAAACAGATTAAACCATTGCCAATGCTTCAGTTTCAGGTATAGACCAAGAGTTTTCAGACTGTGTTAGGGTTCCATTAAAGACAGAAATTATTCTACCACCTTGGGATAGTATACCAGCACTTGCAGAACCAGAAGCATCTGTCTCAACAATCATGGTCTTATCTGAATTAGGTATACTCAAAAAGCAATTCCTAATAAGTGACTTTGTATGATGAAATACACGTGCATGCGCATCCAACCAAATAAAATTTGAGCTACGCTTCAATTTATACAGTCCTTCCGTAAAAATGGAAAATCTTGGGATATATTTAACGTAATAAGAACCTATTGACAAAAAAACGCGAGGGTTCACATGAATTCTTTGGAGCAGGAAACTTAAGTATTTGTCTTATTTTCAATAATATGTCCCAACCAATGTAAAGAGGTTGTCGAAAATCCAGACTTTTCTGAACTAAAGGTTACATTAAACTCTTTCGCTTGTTTTAAAAATCGCCTAAGACAGTCATTGTTTTGTTCAATTGTATTTCCTGCAATCACAATGTCATCGACATAAATATATATATATTTCGTAAATGACCGAAAAGTTTTAACATACATCTCTGAAGATTTGTAACAGCATTTGTTATTCCAAACTGTCAACGAATGTATTCATGCAATCTTCCATTAGCAGAAAAAGCAGTCTTTGGTATCTCAGACGGATGTAGCTTTAACTGGAGATATGCTGAAGATATATCAAAAGTATTGAAAATCTTAAACGTAGAAACTTGATTTCAAAAATCAGAAATTCATGGTAAAGGGGAACTATCTGATTTTGTAGACCGATTGATTGTCACTCTATAATTAATCACTATTCTATTCTTGTTATGCTGCTTAATAATGAATGGTTGAGAACGCCACTCAGAATTTGATTCTCTAATGACGTTATTCTCCAACAAATTTTTTAACCTTTTCTGAAATCAATGATTTCTCCTCCGGGACGTATTTTCTCTCAGCAATACGTACAGACTTCGCATTATCCGTAAGCTCTATCATACGAGGAGCTTCATATTTTATTATAGTCTCCTTCAATGGACGGTCAAAACATACCTTAAAATGCGAAATCCAATACTGTCTAGTCTTAGTCTCTGAATTCAATAGTATCAAATCAGGTCCATTTTCCGAATAAAATTTGCATCTTTAGATACTGTAGCTGTAAAGAACATGTCACTTAAACTGTCAATACTCAAAACTGATTGTACTGGTATAATAATTTATTGATTCAGAATGTTTTCGACTAGCCAATCAATGTAGAACACAATGACTGCTAGATGATTTTTTCAAAAATTACATATACAAAGAGGTTATCTATAGTCATGTTTATAGCTTTCTGTATATTATTCACAAAATTCCCAGCCTCGAACTAAGCTGATTGCATTCTGTGTAGGATTGTACAGGGTGATTTAGTTCTTCCCGCCGATTTATTCACTTTGAAAAACAATAAATTTCTTGAAACTGTGTTAAAATACAATAATCAATTTTAAGTGAAAATGCCAATATTTCCATGACAGGATACATTCACAATAAATGCTCAAAGTGTCCTTCATTATGTGGGATGCAAAGTTTACGTTGCAGGAAGGATTGATAAGATTTCTGGATGAAAGTTTTTTGAAAATTTTCAAGAAAATGAGTTAAGCGTGACTTCAGTCCTGTAATGATTTTCGTCTCGGTGTCTTGTACAAGTTGTCTCTTATTTGTCCTCATAACCAATTGTCAAGAATTTAGAGATCCGAACTCTGTGAAGGCTAAATTTTTGGCACAGCAAGGCCTATCCTACGGTTGCTCAAATGACAGTCCAGAGAATCCACACTAGATTAGTGAAATGCAGTGGAGCACCGTTATATTGATATTTTTTTACGATTTCTTCTGTGCGCGTCTCGAAAAGGTTGTGGTAACGCTCACTATTCATTGTAAAGTACAATAACTTGAAACTTATTGCCCAACAGGTGATAGCTAGGGACCATAACTTTTTATCTTCAATAAAGAGATTGGGGTATTCCTTTGCGTAGACAAAACGATTTTGCTTGTTTACACAGCCATTCAGATGGAAAGACTCCTCGTCACTGAAATAGATGTTTCCAAGGCTTGATACATTCCTTCTTGAGAATTCAACAGACAGAATTGCAAAATCCTGGTTTCCTGTATCACTTTGTGTTATGAAGTACAAGGATCAGATTTGAATGCGATCAAAATCTCCTCACGTTTCTCATCCGAGACCCTTCTGTTACTTTGATTTCCACTAGGCGATCTTGGAATGATACCGAGTGGTTCAAGGAATCTATTCCTGCAATCTCTTAAAGACTGGGCAGGAGGTGGTTCTTTTTTAAACTTATCCTCAAACATATGCTGAGCTCTTTTGCAATCATAACTAACAGAATATGACACATAAGTATCTATTTCACAGTTAGTAAAATGACGATAATTCATTCTGCGTTGTTTGCTCTTTAGATGCTGTGTTAATTTGCAAGAAAATGCAGTACTTTTAAATATTAAATTTATCTATTATTCAAATCAACTAATGTGAAAATTACCCTCGGTACAAGAGTTCTCGACTCTGGAATCGGAAATACAGAATATTGCGACTCTTTTTGTAATAAAAAAGTAAACGCCTATCTTAATATTCTGAGAAAATTAGGCAAGTTCTCGAAAAGTTCGCCCTGCACATCATATTCGTGCCTTACACATGGCGTTCAAGGTAAAATTCATTTTATTACAAGAATGACACCGCGTTTCAGCGAAAAACTCAACAACATAGAGAAACTCATACACGAGAAACTTTTACCAAACCTCACTGGAAGGCCTTCTTCCAATGCTCATGAATCGAACTATTCTCAGGTCCGAATGGGCGGCCTGAACATCAAATCACCATCAGACTATGAGAACAAATATAAAAATTCAATACCTGTAATAAGACCACTAGGTGAACTAGAACTGCTGCAAGCAAACATGGCGAAACACAGAATTGTAGCTGATATACGGCGATTATCAGTAACATCATTACAGCAAAAGGCAAATGACGTCCTAGATGCCTTAGACAGTGATCAGCAATACTTGGTCCAGCTTCCCCTCAAACGATACAATTATCAGCTAAGTAATACCCTGTTTACACGTGACATAAGACAGATCTGTCTCCAATTATCTCAAGACATATGTAGCGTGTAAACACCCAAAACATAAGACATACGAACTCTCAAGTAGGGTAATTATAAAACAGATGTAGATCAAATAATTTTGATTTTATTGTATGTCTTCTGTCATTCTGTCACCGTGTAAACACTAAATCATAAGACATACATGTTTTTGACTGCAGTTATTTAATTATTATGGAAGCAAAATAGCAGTAATTTCGACTTATTAAATTAATAAAAAATTATTAATCATATAGTTTTTAGTATTTTATCCGATTTTTACAATTGAAAATTATCTTTTTTCAATTACATATGCATATTTAAACATTACTTGTGCATTTTAGATAAATTTGATAACACGTAAATGACCTATAAATATTTTAAAATAATTTGAAATTTGCAGAAACATTTGGATGCATGCAACAATGAAAAATTAAGCGCATTTACGAAAGCATCACTTTATTGTGTCATAACATCTTACAAATGGAGAGATTAAATTTCTATGTTATTGCAATTATTTATATAATTGAGATGATGAGTGTTGGAAAGTATTTTATTGTTTTTAAATGCTTTGATTTGCTAAAATCTTAACTACAAGGTGCTCATTATTCAAAATGAATGATCGTATGGAATGCAACTTAATCAGATGCTGTCTCCAAAAAGTCTAATTAATAGAAATTTAGATGAAGATACAGTGAATAAATGGAATAACCTAAGGAGTTATTACACCAAGAAGCTCTAAATTTATCTAAAATGAATAAGAAATGTTTAAATATGCATATGTAATTGAAAAAAGATAATTTTCAATTGTGAAAATCGGATAAAATACTAAAAACTATATGATTAATAATTTTTTATTAATTTAATACGTCGAAATTACTGCTATTTTGCTTCCATAATAATTAAATAACTGCAGTCAAAAACATGTATATCTTATGATTTAGTGTTTACACGGTGACAGAGTGACAGAAGACATACAATAAAATCAAAATTATTTGATCTACATCTGTTTTATAATTACCCTACTTGAGAGTTCGTATGTCTTATGTTTTGGGTGTTTACACGCTACATATGTCTTGAGATAATTGGAGACAGATCTGTCTTATGTCACGTGTAAACAGGGTATAAGCGATATTTTCTAGATGGCATATCGCTTAGATGTGGATTGTAGGAGATCATGTATCTAACCAAGAATTTCAACGCCAACTTGTAAAAAATACCTGGTAGAAATCTTTATTAGCATTGTTCTTGGATATTGACCTAAGAATATTGCCTCCTGCCAACATCGGTATATTGCGATGTATTACAACTTTCCTCCAGTTATTTCAGTCAGATTTTTCTCTGAAAAAATATGCTTCAGCTATTGGTATTGCAAATAAATATCAAATATTATCAAAGTACGCCTTAAACATTAGGAAGATTTTCCCGAGTGATTGAAGATTGTGTTGTTTTTGTATTCATCTGGATGTTACGCATTGAACATAGTCTTCTGTTTTTCTTTGAGTTTTGCACACAATTTAGTAATTTTGTGGAGCAGTTTTTTTCCTTTTTTCATTTGAGCAACGTCTGCTTGCAACTATTGTATGTTAACCCTTTACCGGGCATTGTTGCAATATGGCAACAAATAGATTAACTCGACTGTGAAGCCAATCGCTGAAGACGTTATACTTCGCTTACATGAAGTATTTCAATTTACATTTCTTCCTCGACCGCCATGTTGCTGAAATTCGAAGTAAAACCTCATGTTTTTGACAATATAAAGGTGAGTGTTTTATCCGTTATTGCTGTACCATTATTCCCATGTATTGCTTTACTATTTCTCCAATGACTAAATTGTTTTAAAGGATGGATATTTTTAAGATGTTGAGTTAAAATATGACTTTTCTTATACATATGATTGTTTATGGGCAAAGTTGGACTTAAATATTGCTTTTACAGTTTAAATTTATTTGTTGCCAAATGGCAACAATGCCCGCTTATGGTTACAAAGCCTGTGTAAAGTTAACTATATTGTTTGGTTTTCATTGTAATTGCTATGTTGCTATGAGANTGTTGAGTTAAAATATGACTTTTCTTATACATATGATTGTTTATGGGCAAAGTTGGACTTAAATATTATTGAATTTTTGGGCTTCAGGTCACATATTTATGAAAAGCTTTGTGAAAGATGTAATGCAGGTTATGCATGGTTTTTGTCATAAATGTGCCCCCTAGACAGGCACTTTTGGGCATATGGCAACAAATCGAAAGCATTACTAAGCCCCCCTTTTCCAGTATTTTTCTGTGTCATATTGTTATTGCACTAGATTTAGATAAAATTTTAGGTTAAAAAGGTTTTTTTCAAACGTTTTTGAAAATGTGTCCAGCAAAGGGCTGCATATGAACGAAGGTGGAATCATTTTCTTTTTCTTACACCTCCTGAATATATAGTTAATATCTATCACTAACTTCGTCATCTAACAAAATATTCCTGATTCGTATCTTAGCTGGCATATCTTGCTTTGGGTCCAAATTTGTCGTCGCAATTAATTTCTATTAATGAATCTCTTTCACTTGAAACTTGAAATGCAACTTCTGTTTATCAACTTTAGATTTCAAACTTTAGTTTTTTGTCAACAGGTGGAGTAATTGGAGTCAGTAGCAAAATTATATTAATTATTCCTTAGATTAGATTTCAAAATTTTGCAATGAGTCGTTCAATTACAGATCGTTACTGAACATAAGAACTTATTATATTAAATGCATATATTCGTAATTTTTTTAACAAATACTAGTAATAGTAACTGCATCGATTTCACCATGAGTGTATTGAACTAAAACGTCACACTAATGTGCCCCTATGAAATTTTAAATGAATCACGAAGATTGTAAAAGCATCGAAGATCGGGAGCGATTTTTGAAATTTTCGCAAAATTGAATAGAAATGCTGAATTTGTTTATAGGGCATTGCAAGTTACTATTATGGATAAGGGCGCGTCTTTGCAATATAAAAATATGAGGTATTTCTTCTCAACGCAAAGTTTAGAGTTATCCACTAGTTTAACATACAAAGTCAAATACAGAAAATCATTACATTAAGTTCTATCCCTTGCTAAAAGCAAGAAGCTCTTCATTTTATAATAATATAAGTGTGCTACCAATATATAGAACATTTTTAGTATTAGACCGGTTAATGTTTAATGATTTGTATTGCCCTTTTTTATCTAGCAGTAGAAGGTCAGAGATCTTTTACTTCCCAAATACATATGCTTCAAATTTCGTAGCCTGACAAAGGAAGTAAGAATTTTCAGATCCCTGAAAAAGTGTCCCTGAATATATTCATGGAGAAATAGATTCAAAATCAAACGAGTAAAATATTAAAGCTTCGGTTTCATTTCGTAACCAGCATTCTTCAGCAGTATTAGTACTTGCAATTTTCCCTTCACTAGTGTCGATTTTGATTGTATGAAATGTTAAGTACTTTCACGAACATAAGAATTTGTAGATGTTTTTGATACATTTCTCTGTAGTAAGCTCAATCAAACTTTGATTAAATGAAGCGGAAGGCTCTTCTAAAATGGCCTTTATATTTATAACTTTGCGAACTTGACTTAACTTTTTTTGTGACACAGTTGCTCCACCGTATTATTGCATTTCAAATGGGCATCTAATTGCAGCAAAAGCAATTCAAATGCTCTACAACTACTAAATTAGAGAAGTTATCAAATTCGTTTTAAGTTTCCGTTTGAACTTAAGCATATTCTTTTGTATAAGTAATTGTAAGTACATAGATACATATAAACACTTCCAAGTCATAGTCAAGATATTCAAAATTCTTTCTCGATCTTTAACAAATGCAAAGAAATACTTGCTGGAGTTATCTGCCAGAAATAATCTTTTACTCCTTGGTGAAATTTCATCCAATTACGTCATTTTCAGTTTGTGGATCATTACAGTTTTTCATATTTGCTTTGTTCATTATTTTTTGTTCTTTATTCGCATCCCTTTGGTCTTGAAATATAATTTGGTCAACTAGAATACCTAATGCAAATTAATTTTGTTTATTTTATGTTGTTTTAGTTCCAGTTATGTGCAGTTTTTCAGACTTAGATGTTAGGTACATACCCAACCATGAAAATATTCTTAAAGAAATTCATAGGTTGGGTTATAGAAATGTAGCACTTACAGCGCTCACTGATGACACGAAGGCGATTCCAAAATTTACATTTTCTAATCCTTTCAATGATTTAAATATTTTGAAAAGACTTAACATCAATTTAAAAAATCAGTGTCTTCAAAAATTTGAAAGTGGTTGGCTGCGATATAATTACCAGTACTATGATCTCGTGTCAGTGCTTCCATTTACTGAGAAAGAATTGAATAATGCTTTGAATTCAGATTTCGTGAATATCATTCTATTTGATAACACAAATGAACACCTCATTTTTACACTGAAAGGTTCCTGTGTCAACATCGCTAGAAGCCGATCTATTTACTTTAACATTTCTTACTCCATGTTACTAGAGGGAAATTATACCACTAGTGCAGTAAAAATACTCAATAAATGTAAGTGGATTTATT
>CABFPE010000959.1:25430-61061 GCA_900660155.1 Hofstenia miamia | reverse complement strand
ATATATATATATTGTTTCGAAAAATGCAATGCTAAAACTGTCGCATGGTTTCAAATGAGTTTTTTCAAGCTAAACTCGACAATGTATTTTATTTTTCGCCCTCTTTAAAAAGTTCATATTTTTAATGTTATTTCCTTAAATAACCCTTCTTATTCGCAGTTTTTAAATTTCTTTCTATACATTGCAAAACAAAGACTCCTATATTACCAGGACCTAACAATGCTTGGCTCGTTCACATCGATACTATCCCGAAATTCCAATAGACTTCACTATTTATTGTATTTTAATGTACTTTACCATTATGTTATAAATGATACATAGCAGAATGGAGCTTATCTCAATTTAATCACTTTTGTAAACAAACTTCCGCCATGGTAAATCATGAAAAGGTGGATTCTTATTGTTTACATAACTTACATTTCACATAATATTTACTTCATGTGTCGTGTTATTTTTTGTATCAAGCTACATTATTAAACACACTGTTTTTAAATTGCGTGTACAGCTAGTAGCCAGTGGCGGGTGATATTAATAAAACATCTACCGGATCTTAATCTAAATTCTAAAAACAGTGATAAGTAATTTATCCACACCCTTGACAAGATCACGGATAAACTCGATAGTCTCGAAGGTCAAGGAACGAGCTCTCAGCAGCACAACCAGTTGTTAAATCTACCATTTGATGATTCTCAGCTTGATGCAGCAGACACTTAAATTGCTCGATCTATACCACCTTCAATCTTTTGTCAGCCACAGCAGCGAAATTGGATTGATATACTTTCTGGAGTTAAATTTATCTCTTCGCAGATGTTTGCACTATATGGGATCAAGAAGTCCCTCAACACACCGCATTAATGGTCAAGCAGCCAATTGAACAAACTCTAGCATGGTCGGATCATGCAGCCATCAATTCATTTAAACATTCGACCTCAACACAGCCTTTTATCATATCTCAGTTCAACAGACTCACCGCTACAAGTCTATATTCATATCACATACAGGAGAACGATCCGTCTTTACCGAAGCACCTATGGAGCTCTCATGCTCAGTTGCACTTTGTCAACACATAGCAAAGCTCTTTTTTGTCCATTTTGCCATCAGCTGGGCTCACATAGACAATCTTATGCTAGTTTTACCATAATCAACGCTCGCTCTAGCAGCTTCATCTTATGAACGTCTCAACCACTCAGGTAACGTTCTTATCAATTGATCTATGCGCTATAGACTTTCTTGGTTACTATCGCAGTCACCCCTAAACGCATCGCCTTAAGCAGCTACTAGCAGAAGTCAATATTACAACTCTTTCAGTACGACAAAGATAAACAGTACATCTATGCTTCTGGTCTTTGATCGGCCCTTTTCATTGTTCTTTGCCACTCTACGTCGTCACACATTCATACTTTAGTCATGGCCAAATTCTCTATCTAATATGCATAGCAGTCTTCTGGTCAGATTGGACACCACCTGTCAACTTCTCTTATTGGGCAAGTATGACACACCGATGCCTCACTATTTGCTCTCAGAATTATAAGAAACGATGGATCTACCTTCTCAATTATGTGTTATGAACAGCTGTAAATAATCAGTTTCTTATATGTTCTCATTAGCCCCACTGTATGTGAGCCTTGGCTAGTGTTGTGCAAAGTTAATGAGAAGGTAATTCTGTTGTAGTTTGCCGACATGTAGATGATGTTATAGAAAAACTTGACATTTCATGGGGGAAACCTTAAATTTTGCATCGAATGGCCTAAAGACACTATACTCAAACTAACCCCCCACAACGTTCACTTAATTCACAATTGTGCTGAAGGGGCTATGTCCATCAGTTGACAATATCATTGCAAGAGTTAAGTCTGCAACACTGAAGAACTTGTTTGGAAGGAGCTGCAATTTGCTACTTACAACACATACATACTGTCAAAGACATTGCAAGAATATTAGAATTAATTCTATTGATTTTTATATCCAGTATGCCGGAAGAAAGGGGCCCCAAGTGACCCAACAGGGGGGCTATGCCAGTTAGCCACGTCCCTGCTAACAAGCCATATGCAACTAGATTTCTTCGGCGAGATGGATCCCACTTCCTATAGGACGACGCGGTGGACCGACGCCAGAGATATAGGAAGTGTCATCCCTCCCAAGGGCGGATCTAGGGGGTGACAGGGGTGACTAGTCACCCTCTTATTCTCAGACGAAAATACTGTCAAAGAGCATTGAAAGCCAAACTGACCAAGGATTTTCAAAAAAGGAATTTCTAGCACTCCAATCAGTTATGTTCTGCTGTAATCAATTAATCATAATTGGAGTTCTCAACAGTTAATTATTTCAATTGATTGCTATTATTTGTCAACACTAAAATCTATTATAGAGTATAATGATAATCAAAATATAATTGAATAATCATAAATGACAAAGATCAATAAAAAACGAAAAACGATTGATGCGAATTGTCATAACTAGATGCTTCAGTCAGGAAAATAGAGCCTCATTTTGAACTTTGTGCTCTGGTACCTGAAATCATCAGCAAAAAGACTGTGCCCGAAATTGAAATATTGAAATTCTGTCTCAATTACTCTTATCAAAATGTGAACACATTCTACCTCTTGAATCAGCATACAAAAGTGGAATGTTCAGGTGGTTGAAACAGTGGAAATAGTTCTACAATCACCAGTTTTCTGTCTCTAGTCTCTTGTCAGACCACACTAACGCAGCCTTCTATCCAAATATTCAAGTGCTTTTAAAAGTTCTCTGCGTATTATCAATCGACAGTGTTGAAGTTGAAAGATCCTTCCCATTTGTCAGAAGAATCCACACTTGTCTAAGAAGTAACATGACAACGGAAAGCCTCGGCGATTTGGCCGTAATTGCGAGGCATCACAACTCTGCACCAGTTACAAATTACCAGATATGCGAGAGCTTCAAACAGTTGCACCCACGAAGTCATTTTCCATTTATCTGTGAACTCAAAATTCATTCATGCACATTTAAACTGATTTCAGTGTTCTTTTCATGGTTCTGTTCATACTCCTGCTTCTTATAGTTGCTTCTGATTGCTATAATTCTGTTTTTAACACATTGTTTTATTATGTTTCATGTGGAATGTATTACCTGTTGTATTTTTAATATTTAGAAGTCATCCCTCTCTAAAAAATCCTAGATCTGTCACTGCCTCCAGTTTGGATTAACTACAAGTTGCCATTCGAGATATAACCTTTAATAGAGAAAATGCAAGTTCAAAATTTCAAAAATTTTTTATTAAAACGGGTTGCGCATAATCTTGCCCTATATATCAGTGGCGGATCGTGGGCCACATTGCCTAGTGTGCGGTACAGAATTGTTAGTTCCTGGGTTTGGTTTCGTCATTGTATTTAAATAAAAATACTTCAATACTGAACCGAAAGTTTCAAAATTTACAATAGAAATCACTGCAGTCATTGCTTGAACTTGAAGCCATTCAAAACACGATTAAATGTATATTTTTTTTAAATACTCTACATTAACGTAAAATATGATTCAAATGAATATTTCTTAACCTTTTTTATGCCAATGTTCCACAAATGGAACATAAATTTTAAAACGCTGTAATTTATACAATTTTATGAAAATTATAAAAATTACGTTAAGTCATCAATTATTTCATTTATATAAATATATATATATATATATATATATATATATCTAATATAATGGATTTCAAAAATGCTCTAGAATAGTGTTTTTTGATCGGCAATGATCAAAGGTGTGTAAAATAACCTTAATTAGGTGGAAAAACTTTTTCTTTGTAATATTCTGCTCCTTATACTTTATATTTTTCGTTGCTGGTATTGGAAGCCAATTTTTATTTTATTTGAGTTTTTATGACAAAAATAAAAAAATGTTCCATTTGTGGAACATTGGAGGTTTCCCAGCTCGAGTAGGATGTTACTCAATTATCATTGTTTATGATAAAAGCAATGTTTGTTTTTATTTGAACAATTTATTTTTATGAATTATTATTTAAATGTATTCGAATTATCAATACATACGTAGACGCCGCTTAATGTGATCACTTCTTATCAGTATAATCAGTATAAAGAATTTATGAGCATATCAATTTATCAATGTAAAGAATTTATCAGTATACAGAATTTATGAGCATATAAATTTATCAACATAACAGTCATTGTGATAAATATTTATTGCTATAAATGCTTTTATTTGTGATGAAGCGTCTACACTAAATGGTTGTATACTATAGGGTTGTCAGATAAGTTTTTTCCAAACAAAGCAATATTGCTTATTCATACTGCATTTATTATACAAATTCAATGATAAGAAAAGCAAAAAAATCATTCAATATAATCGCCATTGGCGCTCACAATCTTTTGCCACCTTTTGGGCAGGGTATCAAACGCTTTTCTGAAAAAATCTCGCGGCTTTGAAGAGAACCAAGCACATAAATCCTCATGTTCGACATGTTCTTTCCGAGACAATATTGTCACCTAAGGCTGAACACATTTCTTTTGCAGCATCTCTGGAGCTCAAACCTCGCTTCCAACAGTAGAAAATCAGTTTTCGGATGTCATTACGTTCAAGCTCCATCTTGATTTCAAATGCTCTATCTGCGAGTAATTGCTATTTCATTAAAAAAAATTCAAAACTGCATAGATATTTAGAATTAAAAGCATTCAAAAAGCTGCTATAACAAAATCTGCATCTATGTTTAGTCTGTTGCTATTTCAAATTTCAGTGTGGATGGTCCTATATTTCAAAAGATATAAAGGATTTTGTATGGGAAAAAACTTATCTGACAACCCTATATTTAACTTACAGTTTGTTAGAAACAGCAGCTATGAATCCTAATATTTTTTACTCGAGAAAAACAACTAAAGTAACAACAATATGAGAAGCTTATGAAGTTCTTGAAAATTTGCAAAATCCTTGAAATGTTGTTATACTTCCACCATCTGTAGCCGATGCAGGAGACCAAGAAAGCGATGTTGAAGAAGTTCCAGATGATACAGAGCAAGAATATGAACCTGCAGGCGAGATAGAAATTGAAGAATCAGCAAGTGACTCTGATGAGGATTCTCCACTAGCTGAACCACGTACCAAAAAGAAAAAGAGAGAAGAACCAATAAACTGGAAAAAACATAGCGATTTTCATACAAAATTGCTCGATCAAGAAGAAAATTTGAATGCAAAACTTTACAATCTCGAAGGAAAGTCAAATTTTGAAATTTGGAAGATGATTTTTTCTTCTAATATGTTAGAGCATATAGTTCATCAAACAAAGTTATATGACACAAGAGATAAAAACAATCCAAAATTTGCTGTGTCAGAAAATGAAATTCAAAATTTTATAGGTATAATTTTGCTTTCTGGATATCATAATTTGCCACAAGAGCAAATGTATTGGTCAACTCAATCAGACTTAGTTGTACGTTTAGTCTCTAATACGATGAGATCAAATTGATATTTGGAAATGAAAAAATTCATCCACTTTTTTGACAATCAAAATCTTGTTCAAGGAGATAAAATGAGTAAAGTTTCTCCTCTATACCAAATGCTAAATGAAAACCTGATTCAGTTTGGGGTATTTCACAAATTACTCAGCATTGATGAATCAATGGTGCCATATTTTGGTCGCCATAATGTAAAAATGTTTCTAAAGTTAATACCAATACGATTTAGTTATAAAATTTGGTGTCTTTGTGGAAGTGATGGATATCCATATTTTCTAATCATATATCAAGGAAAAGATGTCCCTGCTGAAATCTTACCACTTGGAATTGGAACCAGAATTGTAAACAAAAGGTTGAAGTAATTTGCTCTAATTCCAATATTACAAACAATCAATTTTTCTTTGACAATTTTTTCACTAGTTACAAGCTTTTGTCAGAGCTAAAAGAAAGAAATGTCAAACCAACAGGAACTGTTCGAGACAACAGGACTGCAAATGCTAATGAGAAACTAATCGATTCGAAAGCTCTAAAACGGAAGGATAGAGGTACTTTTGATTATTGCTGCGATGGTAAAGTTTTTGTTGCAAAGTGGCATGATAACTCAGTGGTAACCATAGCCAGTAACTGGGAAACGCATGAGCCTGTTCATAAAGCAAAACGACGGGTCAAAGGAGGGGGAAAAGAAGTGACACAGCCCCATCTTATAAGCTCCTACAATAAGGGAATGTGTGGTGTTGATCTTATGGATCGGTTTTTGGAATCTTATCGACCATGTATACGTGGAAAAAATGGTATTGGCCCCTTTTTATAAATATGAACTTATCTGTGGTTGCAGTATGGAGATTAACTGTCAAGTAAGAACAAAAAACTGACTCATCTAGATTTCAGAAAAGAGATAACTATGTGTCTACTAATAGCAGAAAACATGAAAAAAGAAACTTTTTATGGAACTCTACCTATGGATGTTCGTTTTTACTGTACAAACCATCTTTTAGGATCAACATCACAAGGGAAATGCAAACTTTGCCAGAAAAATACCAAATCTAAGTGCACGAAATGCAATATCAGACTACATGCAGAAAGAGGGAAGAAATGTTTTGAAGACTAACACAAGTCATGAATCGAATTATATTTATAATGTTTACTTGTAATATACCTATTATTGCTTTTAGTGTGGCCTCCGCTTAATATAATCAGTCATAATGTTATCAAATTATGTCATAATGTTTTCATTGTAATTGACATGCTAAATTTTGTTCAATTTTTTAAAAAAATAAATTTCATTGTTTATCTTTTTTCTATACTGGGAAACATCCAATGTTCCACAAATGGAACATACCGTAATTTAAAAACTATTAATTGTGTCTACTTAAATTTTTTTTACAACATGCTTATGATAGTACTATTAAGATTATGTAATATAATCAAGATCGGACAACGGGAACTATCGTCGGCATAAAAAAGTTTAAAATCAGATATCAAGTAAAATATTTGAAACGAATACCTTAGTTTATTTAACAACACCACGAAATATTAAAACATCAGACAGGACCAGTACGTGCTCAGAGCAACTTTTCAATTTCAACCAAGACAAGGACTCATTTGCTATTATTTTCGAATCTCTGTATTTGGAATGGAAGCAGAAATAGATGACCCACCAGAGATGGAATCGGATCCACTATTTTAAGATCCGATCCGATCTGAACTTTTAAAAAAATTTTAGTTTTCAATCCGAAACGGATCCGAATTTAAATAAGTATTCTAACAATAAACAAACATAAACTTAAAAAATATTTGTTTTTTTAATGCGAATAGAAAATTTTATGTGTTTCAACACTATCTTGAGATAAAAAATGGACATACTTACGAAATAGTGAATGCAAATCAACTTATTTGTAAGCTTTGTAATAATCTAGTTCCTAAAATTGTCGTCAACTATAATCATAATATATTTATAGAATTTAAATAGTTGAGTTTCTTATAGTATTACCTCCCGTATTAATTTTTTGTGTCCAAATTCAAAACTAACCACTTTGCAATGTCTCTATAAATTGAAGTTGTTTCAAACAAGATAAATTTACTTCAAAATTGCAGCTAAGGCGATGAAAATAAGAATAGCACAAATAATGGCAAATTAAAGAGCAACCCCAAAATTTAATGTCATTAAAAATTGTTGTAGAGTGTATTAAATCCGTGATAGAAAACTTAATTTTTTTGAATTATATATATCAGCAACATTAAAGAAATTCACACCATATTAATATTATACTGACGGTATGGTTCCATAAACATTTTTGTATTAGTGATTATAATAATGACAAACCTTCTGAGTACTAAGGTGATCTTGGCACTTCAAGTTGCTAAGAGTGAATATTTAAATGAGATTTTTTGATTGAAGAGCATCCCAAATTATATTAGTATTCTTACATTTTGCAGTGTTTGTAAAAGCTAAGGCATTCCACTTGCTTCTCTGTGTTCTGTGCTTTTTGTTTGATTTACATATTAGAGAGAGTCCTTTTTAGAATTATTCTCTTGCAGTTGCAAGTTAGCACAGACAATGTTTTTGGTTGCTTTACTATTTTGATCTTGGCATTGCAAGTTGCTTAGAGCGCATATTTAAGTGTGATTTATATATATATATATATATATATATATATATATATAAATTATATTAGTATTATTACATTTTGGCAGTGTTTGCAAAATCTGAGGTATTCCACTTGCTTCTCTGTGTTCATTGCTTTTTCTTTGACACACATATTAGAGAGAATCCATTTCAGATTTCTGCTCTTCCATTTGCAAGTTTGTACAAACAAATGTTTTTGGTTGCTTTACCAGGGTGCCCGCGCATTTCAACTTATCAATTTCCAGGCAATTCAAGGCATTTCCAGGCCGAACTTCAACCGCGTTCCAGGCGGTCACAAGGCGTGTGCACACTTAACTCTTAATTTTCAGGTAATTCCTGCTTGAACTTAAGCTATTTTCCGGAAAAATTAAGAGACGATTGAAAAAAATTATTTTGGATTATACAAAGTCTCGTCAAAATACTCAATTCAATCAAAAGCAGGCAAAAATTAAAACAGCGAATAATAATTGATAAGAAATTGCGAAGAATACATAGGAATACAAAATAATTTCGACAAGAGGTTACAGCCACGAAGTTTGCAAAACCAAAAGTATCAATACAAAGTAAAAGCTCACTACGAAATAGCTAAACTAAAAAGTTTGTCTTTTCCTTGAATCTAAAGTAGCTAGCGTCAAAATCATTTCGCTTTTCTTTGGCTACTTTAGGAAGGGCTTTTGATTCAGCCAATATCCTTTTATCTTTTTTCACCTTCGCTAATTCTGCTTGTTTATCCGCAAGGTCGGTGAGATGGCTGATTTCTTTGTCCAACCTAAAGCTTACGTCCATATTAATGGTTGTAAGTTCATCCCTTATTTAAGAAATTATCCTGACCAAATGATAGTTCGAAAAAACTGATTTACTTTCTCTATTATGTACCACAAAAAAACTTTACGTCACGCCTACACATTTCATTATATTAATTACGACTTCCAGTTTTGTCTACATGGTGTGATACTAGCACCCTATGCAAAACGGGAACCACTTAGAACCCCGAAATTGCAAAAAACATTACAGCACAACCCAAGTGGATGACAAATAAATAATTAGCCAGAAAAATGTCTAGTCACTTAACTACTAGTGAAAATTTACAAAATATTTAGTTTAAAACACTTTTTAAAGTATAAAATTAAAAAAAATAGCAACGGATTAAAATATTAAGACGAAATTCCAAAGAAATGTTCCATATAATTTGTTTTGTGATTTGTTTATTGTCTGTCATATTATTCTTAATATTAATATTATATTCATATATATTAGCATGATTATTATATTGAACTGACAAACCTTGCCACTTTCGCAATAAGCTCTAGATTGTCTTCCTCAAATTGCCTTTTCTTAGTAACTATATCAGAATTTTCAAATCTCTTCGCTTCAAGGGGTGATGGTTCTTCACTCTTGCACCATCCACAAAACGAATAATTTCATCTGTGATTTTTACGTTATGGGGTCCTTCGTTCAGGGCAATTGAATCATATACAACAAGGAGAGAGGTCACATCTATGAGATTTTTGTTCATAGAGAAGCCCGATTTGATTAAAGAAGAGCCAAGGCTCAAGAAGTACTTTCTTAATAAAGGCATGGAGATCTGAATAACCAGTCCAATTCACACGATTTTAGAGTGAATCAAGTTCATGTACTAACTCATTGAACGAACCCATAATTGTTAATACGGCACTGTCATGAATAAAGCGTTTATATTGGGGTAATACGGCATCAGATTGATCATTGCTAATTTGGTTAGCTCTCGCAAAATGTGTTAACAGGTTTGAACATCTGATTGCGAGATTCTATCTTGGATTCACTGCATAGGCTGCCGTTGCTTGAAAAACACGATTAACAAGTGGTCCTTTTTCATTTAATTCAGACACCAGTTTTACCAAGATATTTCGACATTCCAAGTAAAATTCCAAGTACAATCTTGGGAAGAGATGATTTTGCGTCAAATCCAGTTTCGATCTGCTTCAATTACAACTGATTCTTTTCGAGGGTTATGTCCATGTCACTTAGATGATGAATATTTTTACATTCTGCAATACATCAGGTTTAATAAAGCGAGAATAAATGTCAAATGTTTTTTGATAGATGTGTTGCACTGCTAGTGGGACCAGTGGTTTATGATGTGCTTGAAATGGCTTTAGCAATAGCTCGAACAAATTTGCTAAGGAGAGAAAGAAGTTCAGTTTCGTAAGTAAATACTTGTCATTTATTGCTGTTATAAATCTAAATGAGTCACATGCAGGTTGTTTCGATTTAGGTTTACAAAGTTCCATTTTCAAATAAACTGCAATATGTTCTGCCCATCGAACAACACAGTATTTGATGGGAAAACTAGTACAGGCTGTTAAAGTCAAGTAATCTGAACGCCTCGCTGGGGACCATCAAAAAGATAAAAACCGGAGAGAAGTATCTTTGCAACATTCCAGTCTACTTGTTTGAAGGCGATCTTAAAACAATTGTATAAAAGATGTAGACTGCATGTTCCAATATTCATTGTACTAGGAAGAGCCAAGTCATATAATCGAGCATTGTTAAAATTTCTGAGAACGGCCTTGTTCACATTTGGACCATCCATTATTACTTGGAGCAGTTTTTTGAGGTCTGCATCTTCAAAAATCTTAAGGAATTCTCGGGTGATGTCATTGGCAGTTGCATGTTCTAAGAAATAGGACGTGAAATATCGTGTTCTGGTTTTCCCATTATTAAAAAATCTTGTGGTAAGATCCACTTGATTTTAGTGAAGATGTTGATTGAACGACTCATCAAAGCCAAGTACATAATTGTCAACAAATTAATTATTTGTTTTCTAAAGTAAGAAGCAATCCCACACTTGATAAAATAAGATGTTTTATCCCTCCCATATGTGAATTCCTTTGCAATTGCACTATCTGGGAACATCACTCCAAATAATGCATTCAAATGATTATTTGATCTGAAGGTAAGGTGATTTTCAACACAATTTCAGCTTTGCGTGTTTCCTTGAAATAAAGTGTTTTTGCGCATTTGCTGATGATGATCTGAATTGGGAAACAGGTGTAAAATTTAGTTTTGCAAGTTCACTAGTTTGAGTCATTCGACACTGATGTCGTTTCCCATTCATATGAGATACAAAAAAACTGACACCCATAGATGACAGTACAACCTCCTTCAGGCACAGCTTACACCTCCAAATCTTTCACCTAAACAAGATCAGGTAGGACAAGTATATAAATGTTGACTTAAATCAGGAGATATTTTGAGAATTTACCTTGTGTGAATCTGGCAATCCAATCTTCAAAACGTTCATCTTCTAACCATTCTGGATGGAACACACACTTGGAAGGCACATTTGATCTGATAACGAATGAAGGCCTTTCAAGAGATGATGTTGGTGTATTCAACGTGTCAATAAATAATAAATCCTCACTGCTGACGGAATCTGTCATATTCAATCTTAAAAAAATAAATTTCATCAGTATTTGTGTTTTAAAAAATCGCTGGATTATTTTGAATGGGCATTGCAATGCCAATCACTACATCTGGTTGATGCAACAACCTTCAAATCTGTATGAATCTAATGCCAAATGCATGTGGATGCAACCACAAACACGCATATATTTATCAGCACAACAAATTATATTCAAAAAAATTTCCAGGCAGTTCCAGACACTAAAGGCAGTTCAAGACACCAACTTTGAACTTCCAGGCAGTTGAAGGCAGTTTCAAGATTTCCATCTGTTTACTATTTTATCATTATGTGATGGCTAATAATAATAATAATAATAATAATCAATGACTTTATTTAGCCGCTGAAGGCATACACAACAAGAAAATAAAAACAAGTCAAGTTTTACGGCAGCGAGGACAGTCACAGGAGATGAAATAGGAGCAAATGGAAGAGTAGGCGAAGTCGGAGAAGGGCTCAGCAAAGAGGAAAGCCATCAAAGATTTCTTGAAGCTCGGTGGTGGGGAAAAGAAATCAATCGCTGTTGGAGGGTTGCGAGTCAAGATGTAATTAGCAGCAGTACAAGCACGATTGAAAAACGAGTGAAGGGTGCGATGTTTCTTTGTACGACGAATGGAGAAGGTGACAACATCATCAGAGCGAGTGCAGCAGGAATTGGAGAACTTAATGAAATCAAAAGGATCAAGATCCAATTTGCGAGTCAGTAGTCGATTGAACAGAAGGAGATCACAGGCATGGAAGTAGAGTGACAGCGGGAGAGTGGAGAATTTCAGCAGAGCGTCTTTATAGTCCAAAGAGGAAATCCATTTGAAAGCGCGTTTCTGGAAACGTTCCATGGAGTGGAACAAAGCACGAGAAGGCCACCAACAAGGAGACGCGTAGAGAAGAATGGCGCGAGGAATGGACTTGAACAAAGAGAGTTTCACAGCGGACGAGGTATTAAAAGGAACATTACGGAAAAGGGCAAATAGCGAGGAATTAGCTTTGCGGAGACGCAAAGACACATGTCCAGTCCAATTTAAGTTTGCAGCAAGTTGAACTCCAAGATGAGTGTGATGAGGCGCAAAGTTCACAGGTAGAGGCAAATCAGAAGGGGGAGCCACAGAAAAGGAAATACCACATGTCTTGGTAGTGCTAAAATCGAGATGGTTGACAGAGGACCAAGTAGACAAGTGCTCAAGATCAGAAAAAATGTTCGACGCAAAAGACCAACCAAAATCAAAAATCGCAGTGTCATCGACATACAACAGGCAAGACGAGTTGAGAACAGAAT
This sequence comes from Hofstenia miamia, assembly GCA_900660155.1. Lineage (NCBI taxonomy): Eukaryota > Metazoa > Xenacoelomorpha > Acoela > Hofsteniidae > Hofstenia > Hofstenia miamia. Next base: position 48,276 of record CABFPE010000959.1, on the reverse strand, counting down.
GAGGGAGGTCGTTAATGGCAACGAGGAAGAAAAGAACAGCAAACACTGAGCCTTGAGGGGCACCACTAGTAACGGGGACAGGAGAAGAGATAGACGAGTTGATTTTGACACACTGGTGGCGATTAGTCAGGTAGGACTGGAACAGTTCGATGAAATCCACATCAAAACCAAATAAACGTAACTTGTCAAGCAGAATGGAATGAGGGAGACGATCAAACGCTTTTGAGATGTCAAGAAAGATAATACAACCAGGATCATTACTATCACAGTGAAAGTAGCAGTTTTCGATCAGAGTGAGCAGGTTAGTAATCGTAGAGCGACCAGGAAGGTTGCCATGCTGAGAGGAAGAGATGAATCGCATTTTCCGATTTGAAGTATTGGTCACCAATTTTATAAGTTGTTTGAAAGAATAACGCGGAACCTTTTGTATGAACAATGAAATTCAATTACAAAATTTCAGCCACTAAAATAGTCTAATAAATTAGAATAAAGCCAACATTTGTTTTAGCTTAACACCACAGCCAATGTATTGATGTTTGCTATGGCGGGGAATTAACTGAAAGTGGTGAGACGCTTGATTTCTCATTCGAGGTGCGGTGATCATTAGCGCACACCTCGAAATAATCTATTTCCATTTCGTGAACCACTCAATAACGTTCGGCTACAAATGCAGGATGCAATTTCAATGATTACGCTAAAATTCGGAGTGTGCGTTAATATGAACGATAAATAATGATGTACTTGACAGTGATTAAGATCGAAACAGCAGCAGATACCTTCAGACTAAACATTTCAAAACTAATTCATATAATCAGAAAACAGTTTAACCCTGCAAAAATTTTGTTGTTTTAAATTACCCTATATTACAAAAATCGTCTACTTTTTTTAACAACGTTCTAAGTGGTATTGTATCTATTGAAAATGGCATTGAACTAATCAAGGTATTTATTTCTTAAGAGAAATCTCAAAAAATTTTATCAAATCATTTACTATTAGGGTTCATCGACGAGAATTCACTCAACTCTTGGGTGAAGATTGCATTTATATAGTTTAAAATTTCTTTAAAATAGAAATGGTTACATTTATTGTTCCAATATTTCTAACCCCAAAAGAATTGACGAACTTGTCGAACTTTATTGTTACAATGGCATAATCAACAAAACTTTCAACCAATTAATAAGTTACCGCCCTAACATAAAGTTTTCCAATGATTTCTTAGGTTTCGATTCAGGGCAAATTGGAAAAGTGTCTTTAGTATCTAAAAAATGATATTTGTCAAAGAAGACTACATAAACAGTCTTAATATAATAAACAAGGACTTAGAAATAATAAATAAATGTCAACCGACATAAGATAATTCTCTCAAAGATTTTTTATTATATAAAGATTTAAGTCACGACAGTTTGAAACTATGTTCTATGAATTCTCTGATCACAATCTAATTGTTCATTTGAAAAAAATATTATCATTAGTCCAAAACATTCTTTATGGTTACATCTATGCTATCTAAACTGCTAATGACTTGCTAGAATTCCTAATCTTCCACATTAAGAGTTGCTTGGACAATGGAGCACCAAACAAAAGAAAGTAAATTAAAACTGATTGTCGTATAAAACAATTTTCGTTCAAATGAAAAGTAATCTGACGTTCAAAGAGCTACAACGTTTAAGATGCCTAATTTTTTCCAGAATGAGACATGATGATAGTGAGGAACTTCAGAATAGATATAAAGTAATAAATTTATCATATGCTTTGTTAAAGAAACGATTACAAATTCATTCGCAAAAAAGCAATGCAGGAGCTTAATATCATGTAAATATAGATATGGGTTTATTGACAGATTCTTAAATATAAAAAAGCATATGTAAACGTAAATTGATTCCTAAAATATGGGAAAAAAAAAATTATAACCGAGACTAAACAAATTGTTAATTATGTGAATAAGGCCTCAATTAAACTCTTCGAAGCAAATGATTCCCGTCAAGGATCCTCATTCTTAGTTTCCCCTTGCTTTAATCACGATTTTATTTCACATATCACCAGAAAGAAACTATGTAAGGACGAGTCTAAGTTAGACATAAGTAAATCAAGTGGTTCCATGTCATTCTTAAGAAATGAATAGTTTATTTTGCTGAACCTCTACAGCTTATACTTAGCTATTGCATAAGATGCAACGAGTTTGAAAATATTCTAAAGCAGTACGATATTACACCTGTTGATCCATTACCGTAACTAATTCCTTTTCGAATATCTTTGAAAGGCTCCTAGTAGATCAAATTGATGAGTACTTGTACTTGTTTATCAATAAATTACTATATTCAGAACAATATGGATTCAGATCAAGACATTCGACAAATGACGCTCTTCTAAATATAATGGGCAACATATATACAAATATTAATAACAATGAATGCAGTGCCTTGACACTATTAGACTTGAATTCCATAGTCTAGACCATGACATACTGTCGTCAGTCGGCTTTAATTATAATTTTTGAACTTTTGCATTAAGGGTTGTAAAGTGTACCAGTACTCTGACGATACATGCATACTATCAGAAAATATTAACCCTAAAAAAACTGTTAAAAATATTAAAGAAAACCTAGTTGTATTAACTAAATATTTCTAAAACTCATTTCACAATATTTCCACCACAACATTTTAAAGCCATTGCAGACAAAATATCTTTGAAATTAAGTGATGACCAGCAGGTACTTCCATTTTAATCAATCAAATATCTTTGGGTAGAAATGGAGCAATTTTTAATATTCAATGCCTCCATTTCAAAGAAATTAAGGCTAATGAATGCAGTGCCTTGACACTATTATACTGGTGTTTATAAACTGAAACAAATTCTCCAATCTTCGCTTTTAATTAACACATTTGTAACAAACCAATTTATAATTCTAGTTCTTTATTATGCGGAATAATTTATTGAAGTATTCATTCGTTTCAACATTTATTCGAATAAATGTTGAAACAAATGAATACTTCAATAGTCAATTCAATAGAACTGTATAGACGATGTTCAACATTGAAAAATAGCAAACTAGTTTTTACTTACTAAAATACAACGTACTGTATCACTTGCAAATCAAATATACACCTGTTTAACAACTTTTTTCAAACATTGTATTGGATACACGTATTCATTAGATTTCCTAGAAAATTATGTCAGTTATAACGCATTTATTGTTATTATACAGATTAATTAGATTTCAGTTATGCCTCCAATTTCGCTGTCCGACCTCAAAAATTTGAGCGATGCCCAGTTTACCTCGGCTGTTGGTGGTCTAAAGAAAGACGCCATCATTTCGTTGTTGCGCCAAGCTGTCTCTTCTCTCGCTACCTCAACTCCGTCCTCCAATGATGGCCCTGGTGTCGTATCATCCTTGTCTGAATCCCTCACAAAGCTTTCCTCTGATGTTTCACCGCTACAATCTCAAATGTTCTCCTACAGTGCTGCTGCCTCACGTTCTGTCTCATCTCTCTCCAACCATCCTGCTCCAAGTTTCACACCCGCGCTTGCTCCTCCTCCTGCTCTGCCGCATCCTCCTAAGCAGTCTATCCCTTCATCTACTAACCGTAATCGTCCTCGTCCAGTTTTTGGTTCTAGTGCTTCCTGCCGTCTCCCTGCTGTTCCAGTTAGTTCACTTCCGCCGCCTCCCCGCAAAGCTCTTATCTATATTGGCCGCTTCGCTGTCTCTGTGTTCACCTCAAGTGTTCTTCCTCTCTACAATTTGATGATGTCATTTCCATTCCTCCACGTCCTGACTCTCCATTTGTATCCTAACATGTTATCTGCGATCAAGATCCTCATCTTGCACTAATGAATCCTGATGTGTGGTCTGAAGTCGTCTTGATTCGTTATTACCGCCTCTTTGACGATGAACGGAAATCTTTTGGCATTCGTCCCCGCTGCCGCAATGCGCATCGCCATGACTGACTATCTCACTCTGATCTTCCTCCTCCCCATAACTCTGGCTTTTCCGTATTGCTTGCCAATGCCCACACTCTTGTATCTTTGAACCGTCATCTCAGTTTTTACAATTTCTTCTTTCAGTCTTTTGTTGACTTTATTTTCATCACTGAAACCTGGCTTGATCCTGCCATTGCTGACAGTGTTGTTTTTCGCAACTCTACTCTTAAAGTTCTTTCTCGTATGGATCGATCCAGTGGTCGCCATGAAGGTGTTCTCATTGCCTCTCGTCTTCCTAACCTTGACATCCGTCCCATTTCTTTCGATTCATTATCCTTTGATTTCTGTTGTGGCTGTGCTGTTGTGCTCAGTGACCACATTGTTTCCCTGCTCTGTGTTTACAACCCTCCTTAGAAAAGTTCCTTTCGCATTCCCATTGCTGATTTATCATCTATGTTCGAGTCTTTTCATGACCAGTCTATCTCCCTCTCTCGTCACCTTGTTTGTGGTGACTTCAATCTTCCTAATGTCTGCTAGAATGCGTTCGACTCTACTGACACTTATGAGTCTGCAGTTTTAGAAGTTTTTGCCTGCTATTCTCTTGAACAACTTGTATTTTCTCCTACTTCCAGTTCCTCCCTGCTTGATTTGGTTCTGTGCTCTCACCCCGATTACATATTCGACATATCTGTAATCCCTGTTCCTGCTAAGCTATCAGATCACTCATTCGTCCGCTTCAATCTGTCTGTCAACTCTATTTCTCCATCCGCTAATCCTGCTGCTCCACAATATGCTCGATTTAACAGTGACTTTCTGTCACTTAATGCTGCTCTCTCATCTTCGCTCCCCGTTTTTAGTAATTCCTTCTCAGTTGACGATTGGTTCACTTTTTTACATCAAGTTATTTCTTATGTTCCTTGTCGGCGGAAAAAGCGTGCTTCTCTTCCTTTCTATTTTTCGTCCCTTAAAGTGCACTCCTTGAATAAATTGGAGTCTTAAAAACGCCATTCTGGTACTACTGCTTCTCCGAAGCTTGCTTCTCTCACAGAAGATGTTCTCAATTTTATGGAACTTGACAAAGTCTCTTTTCTGTCCAGCTTCTCGTCCGGTTCTCTTCAAGACTCTTATTCCTTCCTGCGTTCTCTTCATTCCAAGCCTGAGCTTCCCAATTTGATATGGAATCTTCTTTCTGCTCACTCTGACCTGGAGAAAGCTGATCTGTTCAACGCGTATTTTGCCTCTAACTTCTCTGTACCTGTCTCCATGTGCCCTGGTCCGCCTGCTGCCTCCCCGCTAATCCAACTTTGTGATATTGACTTCAGCGCACATGATATTTCTCTCATGCTTAAGTCTTGCAAGTTGTCTGGTCCTTGCTATCCTGACGGTGTCCCTTCCTTTGTAATTCATGAAACCTCCTCCACGCTTTCTATCCATTTAAAGCATCTTTACTCCTTCATTTGCTCCTCTAAGCGCTATCCCGCCTGTTGGAAGACATCTTGGATTTCTCCGCTGTTAAAATCTAATCAGCTTTCTTCCTGTCAGGTCACGTCCTACCGCCCGATAGCTATTCTATCTCGACTGTCTATCATCTTTGAACGCCTTGTTTTTCGTTATGTATTATTCCCAAAAATTCGTCATCTCATCTCTTCTCAGCATGGCAACCTTCCTGGTCGTTCTACGATTACTAACCTGCTCACTCTGATCGAAAACTACTACTTTCACTCTGATAGTAATGATCCTGGTTGTATTATATTTCTTGACATCTCAAAAGCGTTTGATCGCCTCCCTCATTCCATTCTGCTTGACAAGTTACGTTTATTTGGTTTTGATGTGGATTTCATCGAACTTTCCCAGTCCTACCTGACCAATCGCCACCAGTGTGTCAAAATCAACTCGTCTATCTCTGCTCCTGTCTCCGTTACTATTGGCGCCCCTCAAGGCTCAGTGTTTGCTGTTCATTTCTTCCTCGTTGCCATTAACGACCTCCCTCATTCTGTCCTCAACTCGTCTTGCCTGTTATTTGTCGACGACACTTTGCTGAGCCCTTCTCCAACTTCGCCTACTCTTCCATTTGCTCCTATTTCATCTCCTGTGACTGTCCTCGCTGCCGTAAAACTGGACTTGTTTCTATTTTTTGTTGTGTATGTCACTCATTATTATTATCATGCACTCGTATTTACAAAATCTCAAACGCAAATAAATCAAATTTTTGGTAAAAATCTCTCATATTTTGCACAGTACAGCTATGAAAGGCAGGGTCTATAATATTTATACGTTTTTGGAAATTCTTTTTGTAAAAATCGATATAATATGTGTTTGCTTGAGACATGGACAACTGCGGATTTTTTGTTTGCAAAATTTGAAAATTTCATGATTACGTCTCCTCCACTTATTTTTGATTTGATAAAGTTTCTGTATTAATGTTCAGTATAATTTTACGCTTTTCAATTTAATGTTTTCTCTTCAGTACAAAACGTTACTAAGTTTTTTCAAGGCATGAGAGTAGTTTATATATTTCTATCATAGTGTTACGGTCTTTTGCGAAATGTATAGGTAACTAAGTTTCGTGTGAGATCAAAGTTATTTCTGAGCAATTTTAAATTTCATAGTTGGTTTAAATTTAGGATGCTAGACATTGTTAAGTATATTATTTATGATATATTTAGTAGCACACTCATTTAATGGTAAAGATCAACTAATTATTTCCAGTGGAACACAAAATGAACTTGAATTTCGTTCCCCGTTGGAGTTATATTCAATGCTGCTTTGTTGCGGTTTTGATGCCAAATATGCAAAAAAATTGTTTAGTGTGAATTCTTATGAATGCATGCAAGCTTCTTATCACAAACGACATAGCGGTAGTGTTCTGCAGTATACGTCTTTTCATAAGGTAGAAAATGAAGATGGTGATGAGTTGGAACCAGAGAAAAAGAAGGTATATTTCGATTTATTAGTTGGATATTTTAAATTCTTCATGTATACTTGCTAACTCTTAAATTCATTGCATTTGTCAATTTGTTTTATTCCAAAAACAAATGGTTTGGCAAATTTCTCTTTTTAGGTATTTAATACATGCATTCAGTTAAGTGATAATATTACAGTCACTTTATCAAGTTTTTGTAACCTTTGTGTATTTCTTTGTAAGTCTTTATTACTTTCGTTGAGTGGAGTTTCTGGACATCACGACAAGCAATCACAAATGTTCTGAATCTAATTTTTTCCATTTTTCAAATGTTGACAAATTCTTTTGGAGGGCGATTTAATGATTTGAAAACAATCTATGATTATTGAAATGAATTGTAAGTTGTTCGTGCTGAAATGATAGATATAGGTCGATTTTGGGGGCATTTTGAGTCGTGTTTTTTAAACTTAAAAACTAATAAAGATATCCAAAATCAGAAAGCACCCCAGGATAGACGATAGTATTCTTTTTCATTTCTGTTTTTGTGTTGAGCCACTCGCGACCCATTGATGTGTGCCGCGAAGTATGAATTTGTACACAGTAGATTGGGTGGTTTATCTACATAAAGAGAGTTAGTTGCTGCACCCATGGACTTTTGACCTCCTCATTACCTGAACATCAGGAGAATTTAAAAATGTTTTAGCAAATCAGAATTATTAATGAAAAATAAAAAATATTTTCCAGTACTTTAGACACAAACAATACAAATTTGGATACACATTTTCAGTATCACATTCGAGTAATTCACTAATAGATGTGTACATATTTCACGATTTCCAAATGTCATAATAGGCTTAGAGAAAAAAGTGTTTTACAAATGTCGGAAAACGGTTGTCCTTTAAAAGGAGATGCAGTTTAGGTTAAAATAAAGTTTAACGATTCTAAAATAGATTACGCATTGTCCTTTAGTAAATATAGGAAATTTTAGGAGACTATGCGTTTTACTTAGTAAAATTCAAGAAACATTCAACGTTCTTTGTTGTTTCCATGGACTCAAAATTTTATAAATACATGAACTTTAGGTATGTCGAGAATTTAAACATTTTTCAAAGAACATTTTTAATCTTTTCAACAACTTCAGCCACAGTAATACGGTTTAATTGAAATTTTCAACATTGCATTAAACCATGTTCCCCAATAAACCTGAACATGCCTAAAGATTTTCAAATTTTCTAATAAATTTGGAGAAAATTCCTTGTAAATGTGGAAAAACAGTTTGCCCTTTATAAAGGGCTCTAGGCAATTTAAGATTAAGCTTTGAAAAACTGCGTTCCATGTCCATGGTTGTTATTGCGGTGTTTGGGAAAATTAGCCATCTCGGAAGCCACAATGAACGTTCAAGTAGTTCTGCTGGTATTAGCGCGGTATCCAATTAGGCACTTCACTAGTGCATGTAAAACCTACAAACGATTATTTTTCATGAGAATTGAATCACTCTTTTTCTTGATGATATGCGGTACATTTGGGATCTGTTCAAAATTGCGAAGCGCATTTACTGCAAGCTACAAACTTTCAAGAAGCGACAGCCTATGACCCTCTAATTTCCCAATGGCTGTTTTCAATATCGTAAAACTCAACATCGTCTTCAAACATTTGCTGAACTTCTATGATACATCGAGATACTGATGCTACTGTTGGACAAAATTCTTCACCACATTATAATTGTTTCCATAATATTCTGCTGCCTTGTGGCCCAATGAGTAACAATATGCTCTGGTGGTAACGGAAGATTGGTAGAAGTTGAAAATAGCTGCCTTCATAAAAGAGAACTGACGAAAACTTGTTATGGCCTGAGATGAATTTGTTCGTTTTTCTGCTACACGATGCAGTAGATGAGCATGTCACATGAATCATCTTCGGAAATATAATTCTTATCTGCTTAAGTGCATGTAAGCACTAGCTAACTCCATCTGAAAGTGCCAAAAGAACATTTTCGTAAATTATTTTTTCTGGATATGTGTATGTGACTATCATTTCTTGCTTGATGAACTGAAATGTGATTAACAGACGGTAAATTAACTTGGTTTAAAAGCATCGCCTTTGAAGGTACATCAGATTTGAGCGATCCCAACAAAAAATTCAAAATGTATCATTGTTTCGAATCTGTTGTTTCGTAAACAATGAAGTAAATATTGGTATGGAGGTTGAATGAATATTTTTCTTAAGTAACTCTGGTCCATGCATTTGTATTCAGTATATTTTGTCATAAGTTGATCCCAGGTGGGCTTGTCTATCTTTGAAATTGGTGCGATTCGTGCTCTCGGGTTATCTTCTACGATTTGTCGTTTCCAAAGGTGGGTTGTTTGGCAACATATAGTTTTTTATGCGTCTTGCTATTAACGTGTTGGTCCATGTGATGTGACTCTTTCGGTAAACCCCGAATTTTGTTTTGCAAATTGTGCATATTACCGCTTTTTCAATGTCCACACCCGCAAAAAATTTTAATCATGATGAATTGGACTAGTCATTTCTTAGAAATCCGCTAATTTTAAGCAAACTATGCAAGACTTTAGTTTAGGTAAATTTATTTAAAGTTTAATAACTGAATGATTTAGGTAAACTACAAAAAATATAACTTACTGACAAATTAGGTATATTTAGGTAGTAGGTATATTACCGACAAGCGAAGCCCTAATCATAACACAACTTCAATGCGGGGCTTTGCAAAACAAGTTATGAATTCCCGCGATTTTGTTTACCACCCACATTTCTCATAGTTTGGCTAATTTTTCACTTCCTGTTATCTCGCATTCCACGGTATCAAACCTTTCGTCGAAAGCGTTCATCATTTTGTTTTCATTGTCTGAACAAACAAACTATTGAAATATAAGTATTGCTATTGATAGCTTTGTGTGAATTCACTGCTGTTGCACATACACTGTTTTTGCCTTCTTCAAAAGGTATGTAACCCAGTTCTACTCCTTATTAAAACCACAAATAATCAACCCACAATAATTGCGAAAATCCAGACCAATAGTCAATGGCGAGAGATGGTGGAATTTGTGTCAGCTGTGATATTTTTTAATAACTGTTTCTGCACAACGAGCTCTTTCATTCTGTTAATGGGCAAACTTGCCTTGTTTGATAATTTCTTGGCTGATAGAAGTCTGAACAATAGTGAAATTTAGTCCTGAAATCCCATGGACAATTTTTACTTAAAAAAAGAGTTGAAACACAATTCTTCAGTTGTTTTGAACACTTTAAGAAATAGACCACATTATGGAAATAGACAGAAAATTGCATATACCCCTCAATATTTTCACCAAGACCTAATATTTATATTATTCCAAACCACGGTATAATGCGATTGGTACACAATTATATTGTAAGCTTTTTTTCATTGCTTAAAAATTTTCCATAAAAATGAATAAATATAACTGTTAGCTTTTATTTTTGATCCATAATGATCTATGCATATCCATAAAATGAATTTTCCAGTGGATATCAATACATCGGATCGATTCATATCTATATCCAGATCAGAGTTGGAACCGGGTTCCAACTGATCCAGATCACGCCAACCATGATAATCTGTAACGAATGGATTTTTGTTTGAGCATAAAATTAATTAATTTCCATTTACTCTTTTGATTCGGTTATTTTTTCTATTCGCGGTTAACACATTTATTACTTACCTCTGACTTTGCGCATCGGTCCAGTTTTTATGACATGCATTTAGATGCTAAGCTAGACGTAAGTAAATATGTATATATTACATGTATAATCTTAGATGAAATATTTTACATATGCCTAATAATTATGTAAGGAGCGGGGATTCACTTCTATTCCATACATAATTCATGATAAAAGTTTGAGAAGCAAAATTTCAAAATTTATTCGAAATTATTTCAAGACCATAATGTGAGTAGCTGGAAAAAGTTGATAGAAGTTGTTACAATAATCTGATTAGTGGCGCCTGTTTAGTTTTTGATGAAAATTTATCTCAACACTCTGTTCGAAATACTATGTTATTAATTAAAGTATGCTAACTGAAAGTTGGGCTACGACCTGCTTCTAGTATTTTATTTTAAGCACTGCGGTATTTTAATGTTAGTTAGTTTATGTAGAAATTAAATTTTCTGGAAATTTTATACCTTATTAAATTACATTTTTTTTTCACTGATTTTACATTTAGAGCAAGATGATGTAGTCCCATGTGGAGTTTGAAACACACGGATTCCCAAATAACCATTACTCATGACGATATTTTGCAGCTTCTGTGGACTATTTGGAAAATTTTATACATATTTTTAAAAAATGTTTATCAAAGCAACCATATGCAGTATTTTTAAGTTATTTAATAGAAATTTTAACTCTAAACAACCCTGACAGTTTCTATCAAAAATATTTAAATATTTATTACTCACCAAATAATAAAGGATATCTCAATTCTGAAAGTACTACTGGTAGTGTTTTGCATTTTTAAATTTAATGCTGCTTAAGTATAAAACATATGACAATTAAAAGCTTAAATAAATTCAATAAAAAATGTGTATTAACAAACAAACAAACAACATTTCTATTTATGATAAAGTATATAATAAATTTATCATCAGACTACAACTTCGCAGCAATTTATTAAAATAAAATTGATTCCGTTTTAAAAGAAATATCTGTAAAACTAACTAGAGATTATATTGCAAAAAGTGTTAAGAATAAAACAATATCTGAGATTTAATTATAAAAATAGCTTACCAAAAAGTTTGAAATCTTTCAGAATAGTTCTTTCAGCAATGTGAAATTCCATTAATCCACTCTATGTATAAAGTTGCATGCTTTCATAGACAATGCCAATATTGTTCTATTGTTCAAATGTCAAAAATGTATCCAATCATAAAGATTGATATCTCCCAAACATGAAATCACTTTACAATTAAATAACACTTTCAAATCATATAAAACTAGAATTTTTCACAAGTTAGAAAACAATCTCAATTATTACATGTCTTTCCCAATTTATACAATTATGTAAATGAAAGATGCTACAAAACTAAAATGTTAATAAAGTAAAACGATTTATCAATCACCGGCTCTGGTACAAATGAAATAAATATTTTTTCAATACAATTTAGCATGAGGGAAGGATGAATGAAATAAAGTAATCGCTCTTTTTGGTGATTTGTTTTGTCTTTTCGAAAAAATTTATTTGCCTTTGGGATATTTAATTTAAATATAAATTTTAAGACATTTTACAAATCAATGATTGTTAAAGCAGTGGCGGCGGATATGGGTGGGCAAGGTGGTCTTGATCCACCTTGAAAAATACAATATTAAAGGGCAATCAATGCTAATTTAATACCCAAATTTCGAAATAAATAAACAAAGTAGGATTTTACAAAAACTATGCAGATAACTAGTTAATCTAAAGTGGAAAAATATTAACAAATAAACACAAATATTACAGCAGTAAGTACAATTTGTTATGCAATTTTTGTACTTAGCGTTGAGCTCCAAATTTACAATTTACCCAATCAGAATTGTTTATCAGAAGGCGGACCAAATTGCATTTATCCACCTTTCTCTGAAAAATACGCATGCAATATTGTAAACCAACGGCTAATCAAAACCGAGCATGACTGCGAAGGTGGAATAAAATGAAATAGTACACCTTTTGTGAAACAAGTGTTCGGAATTAATGCAATAGTGCGTAGTGCCTACAAAAATTGGTGTGAGCTGTGAGACGAACTTTCTCTCTGTTTAACCACTACTACATTAAATGTCACTTCAACCACTTCTCAAGGCTGGCCAATTTTTTAAGCTATTTTTCGAATTTTCCTTGCAGACGCCCTAAAAATTTTCAAAATCGAAAATAAAAGTTTGTTTATTAGATTTATTGATGAAAAATCGAATACTGCAAGAATTTTTAAAATCACAGAAACTGACCAAGCCATATGGCCTACTAAAATTAACCTACTTTGTAAAACAATACAATATTCAGCACAGCTCATTCAATGTTGTAGCTACAATTTTAAACCTGAAGACAGCCTTGCACCTGGTGTTGCTCTATCAAACAGTATATAAAATGCTAAGAGCCGCCCTTTTTACGATTTTACTAAAATCCTGACCAAGGCCTAATTTAATCACGGCCTGGCGATTTGCATTAAAAAAACGAAAAATAGCAATAAATACTCTTGCAAGTAGGGAATTAGTGTAAATTTTTGTCCAAATACGCAATGCAAAGAATTTAAAAAATTCCCATCAAATTTGTGGAATTACAACCATTGCATTTGCTTGGCAACAAAAAAGGGTTCTTCAAAGGTTTTCACAAGCAAAGAAGTAAGTCAAATTTCTAGAAATATTTCATCTCAAAGTAGAAAGGTTAGAGCCACATTTTTGCTTGGCTATATCTATATTCACTGATTTTTATGAGGCAAATCATAATTTTTGATATGCAGAAAGATGATTGTTTATTGTTAATGGCCTCATTATATTTGAGGGTGGTTTTTGCAATTTTCAAAGAAGAAAATCGCTCCAAAAGGTGCATAGATGTGTACAATAGCTAATTCCTTGATTTGGTTACTTAAAATTATTTGCTGCATCAAATTTTGGTCTGCAGCGCAGTGTGTTTGTGGCCTCATTTTTGTTTATTTTACTGCAAATCGCCCGGCCGTGATTACAGTAGGCCTTGTACTAATAAATTTCTGCTTGATTATTTTAACCATTTTCACAAATTCTTGAATTGCTTGAAAATTTCATGTTGTCTACATATTTTGAGGTTAATATATCAAGAAACTATAAATATATTAGATAAAAATCATATAAACACCCTTGAAAATTCTTGAACTCAAAGTTTATAATTCAATAAATTATTCATTATTGGTTATATTCAAATTCTATTGCTTTTTAAGATGAGTAGAGAAAACAACTCTCAAATGGTATTTTAATTCTGACAAGTACAGCCCGCATAAAAATTTTTTAGTCTGTAATCAGCAGACCATTGACATTGATAGACTCAATCTATTGTCTAGCATATGGAGAAATTAGTTGAAACAAAAGAAACATATGCCTTTCCTTTGTTGAAACTTCCGGAGAGGGTTAGGATCAAGTAAATAAATGTGACCAAAAGCATACCATAACAATCCTACTAAGATCGTATCCTAAGAACCTCAACTTCATTATGAATTGTAAAGATTATTGAAATTTCACTTTCTAATACCTATTTCAACCTTCTTAAGCTTTAAAATCATTATGAATTCTAAGGATCTTCATGGATTTTATAGCATTATCATAAAAGTTTCCAAATGAATTTAAGATAATGTTATTTTACTAAGCACAGTGCTGCCTCGGACTGAGAATATCTTCAAACAAAACAAACACAATCACGGCAAAGCCTATTATATTGATTTTCATGTCAGTCATAAGAAAATGAGTGTACATCTTCAAATCTAGATTTTTTATATTTTTGGTTCCTAGTTTAAAAAGATTGCTGCTTGGTTTATATAGTATTTGAGAGATCCAATAATTTCATTGTTACATTTTTCATATTGTATTTATCATTGAGCAAATTTAATTCATGTATCAGTGTAATATTTCTGAAAATGAAAAACTTAAGAATATTATACTTACTGTATACATTTAGTGTGGTCCACCTTGCACATAATGCCACACGCCACCACTGTGTTTAAGTACTTGCAGTTGTTTAATAGTTTATGAATTTAAAATAAAAACTTTATAATTATTGAGAAAACGTTAACATTCACATTTTTCTTCAGTCAATGAGTAAATTTTGATAATCGCAGATGAATACATAACGCCATCTCGAAAACGAATCAATAAGATGTCATGAAACTCGCAAAACATTTTTACTTACAAAAAGACTAACGCATTTTCATAAAAAATACATTTACGCAAAAATTGATAAATTGATTGATTTTACAAAACACATAGTCGTACACAGTTTGCATGAAAAGAAGTGACTATTTAAATTGAAAATGAATATCAAAGCTATATAAAATAAATTTAAGCATACAAGTATTTTTCCACTATTTTAGAGTCTAAAATATGTTTATTTATTACTAGATTTAGCTCCAGTTTTTGAGGCATTGCTATAAGTTTTAATACATCTGACACTTTTCTTTTTGTTATGGTTTCTTTAGCACAGGTTTTAACACAATTGACAAATATTCGTTTTGCATAACGTTTTGACTTTGCATACACCTCCAATTTACGTTTCTAAATGCATAGATCTCGAAAATATATTCCAAAAAAACGCTAACAATCAAAATATGTGAAAGAAAAATTTGTAATGTTTTAAGTTTTGTTTTTGGATTTACTTTCTCTATGATGCTTTCAGAATGATGTTTGATTAAAAGCAATTCTCCTTTACAAAATATATACTGTGATCTATCACTTAATTTATTATTAGCATAATTTTTGTTAGCAAAGATATTAAATGTGTGAAGTTTTTATATTATTTTGTAATCACATGATACAAAGTTAGTAATATTAACTTTTTAAAATACAAAAATAACTTACATTATTGAATGAATTCAACCGTCACCACATGAATCTTTATGAAAACTGAATAATATGTTAAAATGAAGATATCTTTACGTCATAAGCATTGAACAAGATGCAAACTTCATGAATGTTTTAGTATAAACTTTAAATTACGAGAAAGAAAAACGTACATACACTTAAATTCGACAATTCCTTGTTGTATATTCAGAGTTTTTTGTGTTTCGAAGCGCTAATGGTTTTGTTTTTATGTTTTTTATTTAATATCGCACGTAAATACCCATTTTAAGGCATTCTACAAATTACATTATGTAGTTGAACGAGAAATTTTACTATTTGCTAAAAAGATTACACAATATATAGAATACACATTAATAAACATCGTTTGATAAGATGACTTCTACTGTTAATTTATATCCTCCTGTACATAAAGATAATTCTTCCAACATTTAAGTTTGTAATAAATGAAAGTTATGTACTGACAAACTCTGCAGAGAAACATTTTTAATTTGTAAAGACGCTCATGTTAAGACTTTTATTAGATGTTTAAGAAAGCAATATGTATATATGGATAAATATACCTCTTTATATATACATACAATATAAGTTCTGTTAAATATAAAACGATTTCTGGGTAATAACAAGAATTTATGAAATTTAATACTAGTGCTATTATTCAGTGTACGTAACAAGTTCATTAACAAAAAATAAATGATTAATTCAATATACTATTCCTTTCAATGGTCTAAAAC
This sequence comes from Hofstenia miamia, assembly GCA_900660155.1. Classification (NCBI taxonomy): domain Eukaryota; kingdom Metazoa; phylum Xenacoelomorpha; order Acoela; family Hofsteniidae; genus Hofstenia; species Hofstenia miamia. The sequence continues at coordinate 32,187 of CABFPE010000959.1, read as the reverse complement.
TACAGACGTATGCTTTAAAATTATTTATAGTTTAGCTATGTAATGTATGAATATTTACATCTTTAGCTACCCCTCTTCATTATTCATGAATTAATTGCGGGCAATGACTCATCAATTAGCACACGTCAATCAATTTTTATACACGTATGCGAACGCTTTTTGCTGAAATTGCAAAAGCAAAGTTGAGTTGTGTCTTGTCTTGAGTATACACCAAGCTAGGATAGGGTACACATAAGTTACATCATTGAGCTGAGAGGTAGAACTCAACCAAATGGATCCTCAGTAAACAAGTGAAACTGGATGTGGAGATCAGCTTCAGGCAGACACCCACTATTGATCATTGGAGAAAGTTCTGTATGGTTTCATCACCTAAATAGTGAATAGTTAATTCTAGTTATGTTGCATTAACAGAATTGTATAAAAGCTAAGCAATATCTAGTTAGTAAGTCCCTACCTGCAAATATACAACTGATGTTATAGAGTAACAAAGGACAAACAGTAATAATGCATGGTCAAGGATGTTACATGGATATTTTTTACCTTTGACCCTGGCAGACATGTCTGTCATGGATATGATGTAATTGTTTACTTCGACCATGTGTATCTCTGATGTCATTTCAATATATTGATTTTTGTTGCCAACAAATTTGTTTGCAGTCTATTGTTTAAAATGTAACCAATTTTTTATACACATCAAGGTTGAGGAATTTTCAAAAATCCCATAAGATTAGAATTGTTGCAATCTATTGTTCAAAATGTAACAAATTATTTTTCTATTCATATTACATAAACAATTTTCAAAAATAATTATAAATACATGTTTTCACTCTCACCATACAGAAAAAATGAAAATTTATAGTAATAAATTTATTTACAAAGAAAATATAAAATGCCCTACTAAATGATAAACTTCATATAGCAAATATTGTTTACACATTACATTAAAAGTAAAATTTAATAAATGTTTGAATCAGAGAGATAATAAAACGTGATGTCTTATTTCAGTAATAAAGCAAAATAATTTTTGAGAAAAAACCAAAAACTAGTTTATGCAAAAACTTTTAATTTCTAATATTTAGTAAGCATATGTGGTAAAGCCCACATATGTGTTTAGGACAAGACAAAAATGTAATTTATTCTTCACTTTGCTTATAATGACCATATATATCACAATACTAAATTTGTCTATTGTGTTAGCTCATCATCATTGTTGTTGAGGGAATGCTGTAGGAAACAAATGTAATGTGTATTTGCACATTATGAATTTCAAACAGTAGTATCTAAATTAAAAAAACAGTACAACCATGTAAAATTCCATTATGCTGTTGTGTCTGAATCCACCCCATGGCACAAATGACCTTTTGACCTTGGCGGGGATGTATGGCATGACTATGATGTAATTTTATACTTTGGCTGTCTGTGTATCTCTGACATCATTGGAACATATTCTCTTTTGTAATAATATTTGTTGGCAAATACATTTGTTTGTAGTCTAGTGTTTAAATGTAACCAATTTATCAATACACATAGAGATAAAGCAATTTTCTAAATACAATGAAATTAGAAATGTTTAAAATGTAACCAATTTTTTTTATTCATATATGTTTTTGGAATTATATAATAAGTATTTTCAAGCAAATAATTTTCTAATATTGTGGTTATAAATACATTTCACAGAAAACACATGTCAATTGCAAAAATAAACATATTTGTTTGCAGTCTATTGTTTAAAATGTAACCAATTTTATTATACATATTACATAAATAATAGGACGTGGAAATTGCAAGGGGTGTTGTAGTCATGATCTGTTGACTGATTAAACAACACAATCTATATATTCACCCAAATCATCACATAAAATCATTATTTTTCTTCTATGCAAATTCATTTTTCTTATGACAATGTCTGTTGAAACCATAGCATTTGGTACACTTGGTAATCTTTTGATGAGTTATGTACAACTCCACCACCAGCCTCCAACTATAATCCGCTAACACAAGAGATGATGATCCCTCCTCCTGCACCTGTAAAAGAAAAACAAAGGAACCAACACATTTTTCAAAAGGTATGTTTATAATAAACTATTTGGGTTACAATCATTTTATAGAGGTTTTATAAATTTTTTTTAATGATATATTGTACTTTTAATGATAACCAATAAACATTGTTCCTTTAAATACAAGTTATTGTGAAAAAAATTACATTAATAGACGTTCATTATTTTATATTGTAACATTCAAGATTTTGTTGGGTAGACATTAAAATTTTATTTTACAATACAATACTATTTTCTATTTGCTATTTCAGATTGTAACTTACAGTGATTTTCATCTAGATAAATAATTGTCAATGTTTTACCTAACTGTTAATTTAACATGCAATTCACATTCAATTTTAGCAAGAGGGGGAGATGAATGAAAATAATATAATCACTGGTTTTAAAAATTAATATGTGCTTCTAATTATTATACAATGAAAGAATGTAGAAATTATTGGTATGTGTTTCATTATTAGTGTGATTTGTTTTTGCCTTTTTGTACAATATTAATTGCTTTTGGCATATTTATTTTCCTTCTTGTGCTTAGTTTTGCCTTTGGCATATTTACTTTTCCTTCTTGTGTTTTTAGTTTTTGTCTTTGGTATATTTATTTTTCCTTCTTGTGTTTAATTTTTTCATTTGGTATATATATTTTTCCTTCTTGTCTTTATTTTTTGTCTTTTGGTATATTTATTTTTCCTTCTTATGTTTAGTTTTTACTTTTGGCATATTTATTTTTCTTCTTCCATTTAGTTTTTGTCTTTGGTATATTTATTTTTCCTTCTTGTCTTTAGTTTTTGTCTTTGGTATATTTATTTTTCCTTCTTGTGTTTAGTTTTTGCCTTTGGTATAATTATTTTTCCTTCTTGTGCTTAGTTTTTGCCCTTAAATGCAATTTACTCATTGTATTCAAATAAACTTTATATTTCACAAAAGAGAATATGTTCCAATGACGTCAGAGATACACAGATGGCCAAAGTATACAATTACATCATAGTCACACCATACATCCCCTGCCAAGGTCAAAAGGTCATTTGTGCCACAGGGTGGATTCAAACATTACTACCCTGAGTAATTCTTTCAGCAATGTGAAATTTCATTAATCTGCTCTATGTATAAAGTAGCACTTCTTCACAGATAATGTCAACATTACATAGATTTATCTATTACCATTGTTCAAATGTCAAAATGTAACAAATTATAAAAACAGTACATTCATGTAAAATTCCATTATGCTGTTGTGTGTACAATTTGCACTTCTTAACAGACAATGTTAACATTGAATAATTTTTTTATCTATATCCTATTGTTCAAATTTCAAAATATATCCAATCTTAATTATTGTTACCAAACATGAAATCCAAATCACTTTAAAAATTATCACCATGAAATAAAGTAGCAATTAAGGATAAGACACAAGCTTTGCCAAGCATTTCTTTTTTACACCATCTAACAGCCTCTTTCAGAGTAGGTTGCAGCCATCATTTGTATTCATTTGAGCCAGATTCCTTTGCAACCTTAGCAACACTGGATAGCACAATGAAATTGTTGGGTGACTTTCACAAGCTATAATATCAGTGGCTTCAACAAAAAGTCTAAGGACTGAAATAAGTGATTTTATTAAGTCTTGCTTCAGACTATTAAAACAAGTGTCTACTTTCTGTACTAACTTTGTCTCTAATCTATGATTTAGTCCACTACTTTGAAATATCTAACAATTTCTTTAGCTGCAGAAAGACAAGATGGAGTTGTTCTTAACAAGCTAGTTAATGAACTTTGTAGAACTGTGTTTAAGTCATTTGCAATAGAAGAAGAAGAACTTTCTATATTTAGAGTTGATTTGTACAATATAAAATACTGCTAACAACTTTAAATAGCGTCTATCAAATATTGATTGAACAGCAGCCACTGTCTTGAGTACATATTGGTTTATAATTGTACTGCTTATTGACATCAAAAATTGGCTGCATTTTTTCTTTTAAATCTATCAAAATATTATTTGCATGCTTCGTATCACTTTTGTAGAATCCACTGCAATTGTCCCAGTACAGTTTTCGAAGTTTATGTCAATGAATTGGTAAAAATGAGGATTTTTTCCCAAAATTTGCATTATTGCACTTTTGATAACTTTTTGACAATTTTTCCAAAATTTACTCTCAAAAAATTGTGCTAGATTAATAAGTTAAGAACTGTAAGAGCTGTGATTGTGAGCACATATAAAAATATTTTGGCAACTGTGTACCATCCTGGGCCGGGGCCAGCCTTAAAACACTCTTATTGCAGCTTTGATACCACTGAGACAATAAAGCACAAGCATGAAAAGTTTCTTGATCTTTCATTTTGCTTGAGAAAATGTATTGGAAATGAAGTGTCATGGTAGGATGGTATTGTAGATAATTCAGGCTTGTATATGGAAATGAAATTGTCTTCCATTTCCACAACTATTTTAAAGAAATTTCCATAAATTTCCAGATCTTTCCATTACTTATTAGTACTAGTTGTTATGGTTCTGCAGGAGAATTATTTTACTGATCCTGTCACATGTAGTTTATTTGGGTTTTGTCCTAGTCATGTACCAGGCCAGCCTCAAACTTTTAGGACAGAGTGGTATTCCATAACCCTACTAATGGATGAACCAAAATTACAATTATTTGCAAATAGGTGCTTTTATTTTTTGTAGCTGTTATGGCACACATAATGGAGTTTTGGAATACTTTTGAAACTGGAAACAATAAAAGTACACTTTTAGAGAATAAAATTAAATAATTTAAAATCATCTATGCATGACCAAAATACATGGCAAAATTCATGCAGTAAACTGTTAAGCATCAATAACTTTTTGTAGATAATTATTGGGTGTTGCTACACATTAAAAAAAGTACTGTTACATTGGTTATACCAAAATTGTTAACGAATATTAGATGTCACAAATGAGAAGCAGCACACTTAGAATTTCTCAAAGCATGTGCATCAATTTCCGTATTTAGGCTAATTTTCTGTGGCCATCACTGGTCTGCTAGCTGACCATAGCAGCGTCCAACTGTTGGCTATAGTCAAAGATTTTGTTTTGTGATCAAAATACCTGCCAAATTTTATTTCAAAAATTACTAGTGATGTCTGTTTGATTATTAATGCATGTAGAAAAGTTTTAATTGTTTCGGAATGTCACACTATGTCCCCAATTTGCCTTCATGTAACATCCTCTACCAGACGTCATTACTGTTTATCCTTTGTTACTGTATAACATTAGTCGTAGTTTTGCATGTAGGGATTTACTTAACTAGATACTGTTTTAGCTTTTATTTCTGTTAACCTAATATAACTAGGTTTAACTGTTCACTATTTAGGTGAAGAAGCCATGCAGCAATCTCTCCAATGATCAATAATGGGCATCTGCCTGAAGCTGATCTCCACATCCAGTTTCACGAATTCTTTGATGATCTATTTGGTGGAGTTCCACATCTCAGCTCATTGATACAGTTTATGTGTACCCTATCCTTGCTCAGTGCATACTCAAGACATGGCACAATTTGACTTAAACTCTATTTTGTATTTTGTTTCTTTTGTTCTCAACTCGACTTGTTACTAGCTGCTTAATTAATATTACATGTAGCCATTACCAAAATATATTGGCTTTAATAAATGCTTTAATATTGAGCAGCTGCCTAACCTACATTTATAAAGTAGTACATGCTCAGTCACTTTATTGGTCATTTATTGGTCACTAATTTGGATCTGAAATAATAATAATATATTACCTAAGTTTTTATCACCCAGCTGTTTTATGAAGTCAATTGTTTTAATACATGTATTAAGTGATTGCTAGTCAGCTAAATGGGAGAAAAACTCCTACACCTAACCTAAGGGCACTTTTGTAGTCTGGCACAAAGACCCTAGAATCAATCTTGATGATGGATCCAGACCACTACTAAACACCACTCATTTAGCTTGACATTGTATTAAATAATCAAACCATTATAGCAGAACAAAAAATTGGAATTCTGAATAAATCTAATCATCATTTCTTTGATCTTATTCTCATCTTAGTTTGACATTTGCAGCTTTTAGATTTGTTTGGATGATGCTACATGCCCTCCTCAGCTTGCATTATTTTTAGCACAGCTTGCTCTCCATGTACCAATGTGTCCACCTTCTGAATTATCAATTCCGCCTTTTGATCAGCCCATGTGGTTTTTTCAAATTCAACTTGTTTTGTCATCTTCAAGACCGCCTTTCATTTAGTTGTCACTGTATTAGTGTATTTTAAGAATATTGCCTCTTAAATGTCTTCTGCTATTGGCGTGATTTCTCTTAGTTAGTTGATTTTCTGTGAAAATATTTCATATTATTTCTGATGTAGTTGTATCCCTTTGATTCCTATCATTAATGTCATTTGTGCATCAGCCCTGCTCATATGGGCTAAGTCTTCTCTGATCTGATTGTCTGGGTAGAAGAACATAAATACCTTTTTTAGACTGTGGTTGTTTGCTACATCTTTATAGAAGAAGCTGATATTGTCTCTTACTTCTTGTTCTGTTATGTTGTTTGGATTGTTCTTGTTGATTCACATCATTGTTATGATTTCAACACTTTTTGTTACGTAATAGTAACAGTACTTTCTTTCCCAGATGTCTGTCCATACAATGTTGTTCACCCCAGAGAATAGCATTATTGCTTTTGGAGTCTGACTTTCTATTTCTTTCTTGAGATCTTGCAGC